>PVLA01000475.1:367500-549350 GCA_004027455.1 Hydrochoerus hydrochaeris
CACAGTATAAAATTGACTTTAACAAATATCCTCAATATCCACTTTGGCAAATAATCCTTTAACAGATAAAAGAATTATTGAGAAATCTTGTTACAGTACAAGATCTAAATCACTGTTAACACTGGCTAGTATAGTCACTTCTTACAAGGTATCCAGTGATTATAATGCTGGTGACCCAGGATTACAACTGATAATCTTTAAAAGGAGGTAACAAATTAATGCAATAAAGAACAATTAGAATGTCTGTAAATGAAAATATTTGAATGTGGCATCTAAGAGTTCAAAACACCAGGACTGGGGGTTTAGCTCAGCGACATAAAAGCCTGCTTGGCAAATGAGAGGTAGTGAGTTCCATCCCTGGCACCAAACCCCCCCCCCCAAAAAAAAAAGAGTTCAAAACACAGGAAGTGCTAGGTTGGACAAAGACAAAAACAAAACTAACATTAAGGAATTCAGAGATAACTAGACAAATATAATGAGAGAGCAACATAAAAAGGAATGAACAAAAATGAAGGACATATTATTTCTTCCAGAATATATATTATCACCAGAATTGTTACTGAGAAAGAGAAGAATTGTTACTGAGAAAGAGAAAAATGAGAAAGTAAAGTGAAAATCCCTAACCACTCATATAGAAAAATATCGCCTCTAATGGAAGCATATAGCAACAGTGAAGTAGATTCACTAAAAAAACAGGAGGTACCCAATGCAAGAGAACAGCTCCCAGTACTGTGGCAAAATGAGTATATTATAGCTGGGAATATAGCTCAGTGCACAGCACCTGCCTGGCAATCCTGAGGCTCTGAGTTCAGCTCGCAGTACAAAAAACAAAACAAAACAACAACAACAACAAAAATACAAACACTGAAAATGGGCATGGTCTAAGAATTCTGTGCTTAGATCCTTCTTTCATGAGTGAAAAGCAAAAGTTTTTAAATCTTATATGAAATCCAGATAGTGTAATACTCATCATCCCAAAACAAAGTAATCAGCGAGGGATTAAACTTCAGTGAGAAGGAAGTAGGAAGCAGAGTAGAGTCAAGTGCAGCAGGAAGACATAGATCAAGAAAATGTAGGAGGAGAAAAGGTGGGGAAAACAGGAACTAAGCTGTGTTACATGCGTGGATCAATTTTGTAGTATTTAATCAAAAGTACTACCAACAATGCTAAAGAAACTGGGAAAAAATAAAACACATTCCCTGTAAATTTTTTGTCCAGCTATCTAAAAACTTTAGTATCAAAATACTAAACAAATACTAGTATCAAAATACTAAACAAAATACTAATACAAAACTTTAGTATCAAAATATTTAACTATGTGTTTATATATTTAACAAATACATAGTGAATTCATTTTCATAACTGATATGGGATATCTGATACAATTTCAGCATCCTTTAATAAATAATAATAGAGAGAAAATGCTTTGTGCCTTAGATATGTGTTTTTTAATGTGAAAAATAGAATTGTTATAGCCTCCATCAAGTATTGATTTAGCAGATGAAAATTTAGAAATGTGACATAGACTTGTAATAGTCTTCAAACTGAAAGTGATCTATCTTAGCACAGTATGAAGTATCTGGTTATAAAGGAGAATGGGTGAGGGTACTCAAAGCATCATTGACTAGAAAGGCTGCCCAGGCACAGCATTCATTGAATAAACACCTCCTTGTATGTATAGAACTCTCCTCTGGCTGCAGGTATTTTTAATGCATGGTGTAAGGAAAGGAGCATTGCAGGCAACTTGAAAATTAATTGATATGAGAATGTACATGGGTGTTCCTATGCATTTTTGTGGCATTCGATTCAATCCAAGAAAATAATAGTTATTTCTTCCTCAGAAGCCACACTTTTATTTTCACCTATTTTGTTTTATTTTTGTTGTAGTTGCTGGAGTTTAATGTGATTTTAATTTATCCTCTTTATTTTATTTTATTTTATTTTATTTGTGGTTGGTGAGATTTAACAAGATAATGAATACAGATAAATAATATATTTTGTTTCAGTATAGGAAGTATCATCAATTTCTTTTCAATATTATGTCAAAGTATCATTTTAAAAAATAAGCTATTAATTTCTTAGGTATTTATAAATTTGTATTTGGATGTGCTTAGGATTATTTATTTCATGGAGTTCCATGAGAGGTAAAAGTTTCTGATTATAATTATTTTCTGTGTAGACTCTGATAAAAGAAAATATCACAAAGCAGGAATGTGGTAAAATAATTATTTGCTTTACTGTCAGCAAGCAGTAGCATTGTGAATAACCAAAATTCTCTTTAATGTTGAAGAATATGTTTTTTCATTATATTTATTTAACTAATAATCTTGTAAAACTAGTGCCCTCCTTTGCTTTTCACAGTCACATTTTCACAGTCGTGGAAGTATTTAGTAAATTAATTATATTTCACATGCTGCTTTTCAAAAGGTTTAAAATTTTAAAAACGATAAGTGAAACAGTTGGAATTTTGATATCGTGTATAATTCATTGTGAGACGTCTTTGGAAAATACTTTTTTTGTGTATTAGAAATGAATGTCATACATCTATTTTATTATTGAAGCTTATTACTTAAAAGAAGGAAAATGGAAGTATTATTGGTAACTACATATTGCACTAGTGTAGTATTTGAAATTTTGCTAAGTATGTTCCTAATAGGATTGTATTTTTAGCCTCATAGTAAAGTAAAATTCAAATATATTTCTCATTTTTCTAACAGAATTGAATAAATCCTTTTCTTTATCACTTATAGGAGTTAAACTGGAATGTTTTTCTTTCATTTGTTTAGAACTGGCACTGTATTTTCCCCTGAAGATCTGGGGATTGAAATACTGGCCTTCTCACTGAGCTACATCCCCCGTGTTTCATATTTTCTTTTGAGATGAGGTCTAGCTAAGTTGCATGTGATGGACTTCATCTTGGCATTTATTTCTCTTGTTTCTAGGGAGCTAGGATTGCAAGCAGGGTCCATGATGCACAGCTTTCTGTATTACTGTTTTAAAAAATTTATAAACTGTAACAGTTTTACATAGTGTAAAACTCTGCTGTGGCATCAATTTTGTGCTTGTTGTGTTCTTTTATTAACTGACTTTTATCTTCATGGAAGAAAATTTCAATTGGAACAAGTTGCTTTAAAGCTATTTTACGGTTTTTGTCCATCATATCAACCATTTATTTACTAAAAATATTCTTAAAAGGAACAATAGACTGATCTTATCTTTTGATGATCTGGATTAAAGTGATAGTTTCAAGTTTTTCTAGTTATATTGTTGTTCTTTTTTTTCCCGGTACCGGGGATCAAACTCATGACCTTGCGCTTGCCAGGCAGGTACTTATGCCGCTGAGCTAAATCCCTGGCCCCTCTAGTTTTATTGTTAAACTTATTCCAAAGATAGTCATTAAAATAGTCTCACTCTTATTATATTTAATATATTTTTAGAGCAATCTTTATGATGACAACAAAATTTATTTTTTAAGGAGTATACAGAGAAAGTGGTCCTAAGAGGGAAATATAAAGTAATGAACTCCCACATCAAGAAAACAGAACAAGCACAGAGAACCTAATTCTGTACCTCAAGCTTCTAGAAAAGGAACAGATCAAACACAAAGCTCACAGAAGACAGGGAAATTATAAAAATCAGAGAAAAATTAACACAATTGATACTAAGAAAATAATACAAGTAATTAATGAATCGAACAGTTGGTAGTTTGAAAGAATAAAAAAAAATTCATAAACCTCTAGCCAATCTTAGCAAGAAAAATTCAAGTTCATGCAATGAAGAATGAAAAGGGTGAAAATACTACAGATCCTCAGGAAATTCAGAAGATCAACAATACCTATTTTAAAAGTCTTTACTCAAATAGGATGGAAAACAGAAGAAATTGACAGACTCCTAAAAATGAATGAATTATCAAAGCTGAATCAAGAAGATATAAAATTTTTGAATAACCCAATATCAGTTTTGAAATTGTAAACATAATTAAAAACTTACCAAACCAAGAATAGCCCAAGTCCTGATAGATTTCACAGCTGAAGTCTACAAGACATTTAGAGAAGATTTAACAACAATGCTCCTCAAACTTATTAATGAAATTGAAAGGGAAGCAATTTTCCCTGACTCATTCCTGGAGGCCAATGTTACTATGATAACAAAACCCAGAGAAAAACCCAGCCAAAAAAGAGAACTATAGGTCAATCTCCCTAATGAACATATATGCAAAAATTCTTAATCCAATACTACCAAACAGAATGCAGCAAATCATTAAGAAGATTATATGTCACGACCCATTGGGATTCATCCCATGAATGCAGGAATGGTTCAACATTCATGAATCAATAAATGTAATATGCCACATTAACAGAACCAAAGACAAAAATCACATTATTATTTCAATAGGCATAGAAAATGCTTTAAAGTCCAATGCTCATTCATAATAAAAACCCTCCAGAATATTGGAATACATGGTTTCTACCTTAACATAATTTGTCATGTATGACAAACCAATGGCCAATATACTAAATGGACAGAAACTGAAAACTTTTACTCTAAAAACAGGAACAAGATAAAGATGTCCACTATTAACTCTCCTATTCAATATAGTTCTGGAAGTGTTAGTGAGGCAATTAGACAAGAGAGAAATAAAAAGATTAAGGATAGAAAGGGAAGAAATTAAACTATCATTATTTGCAGATGACAATTTACTCTACATAGAAGACCCCAAAAACTTCACTAAAAGACTACTAGAATTAATACACAAATTCAGTAACGTAGCTGGGTACAAAGTCAACACTTAAAAAATCAATAGCATTCTTGGGCTGGGGATTTAGCTTAGTGGTGTAAGCACCAACCTGGCAAGCATGAGGTTGTGAGTTTGATTCTAGGAACAAAAATAATAAAATAAAATAAAATAAAATAAAATAAAATAAAATAAAATCAATATCATTCTTGTATGCAAACAACAAACTCACTCAGAGAGAAATTATGGAAATAACACCTTTTACAATAGCATCCAAAGCAATGAAACACTTAGGAATCAACCTAAGAAATGATGTAAAAATCTATATATTGTAAACTAATCACCCTTGAAGAGAAGATTGGAGGGGATCTCAGAAATGGAAAGATATTCCTTGGTCTTTGATAGGAAGAACCAAATTTATGAAAATTTAATGTAGTTATTATCAAAACACCATTATTGTACCTCATAGATCCAGAATAAAATATGCCTAAAATTCGTGTGGAAACATATGAGACCTAGAATAGCTAAGGAAATCCTAAGCAACAAGGGCAAGGCAAGAGGGATCATAATACCTGTTTTCAAATTATACTACAAAGCTACTGTGATAAAATCAGCATGGTACTGGAATAAAAACAGATCTAAAGATCAATGAAATAGATTTCAAGATACAACCACAACTACAAATGCACTCAGCCACCTTAAATTGTCTAAGGCATCAAACATGGTCATTGAAAAGATGATAGCCTCTTTAATAAATGATGCTTGAAAAATTGGCTTTCCACATGTCAAAGACTAAAACTAGATCCATGTCTATCACCACACACTAAATTGAAGTCAAAAGGGATCAAAGATCTAAACATTAAAACATAAACACTACATCTACTGAAAAAGAACTGAACTAAGAGAAACTAGTAGTATAAATGAAACAAATTTTCATATATACTAAAAGTTTATTTTTGAAAAATCATATAGGCAAATTGGGGAATAATTTGAATTGCCTATTTCTTATTTATCTGTTTCTATTATGCTTCATCTCTCTCTTTCTCTCTTCACACACACACACACACACACACATTATTATTTTATTGTACAAGAGAACCTGCACCATACGTATTTTTTTTTGTACCTGGGATTGAACTCAGGACCTCATGAGTACCAGGCAGGCATAATGCCACTGAGCTATATCTCTGGCCCACCATATGTAATCTTGTACTTTTGCTTTATTGCAATTAATATTATCTTCTCAAATTGCATACATTGATCTACAGAATCCTAAAGCTTATCTTTCTTCAGGACAGAATAGTAATTCATTGCATACAAATGGCACATATTCTTTATCCATTCATTCATCTGTTGATGAACATATATACTATTTCCAAGATCTAGTATTACAAACTGTACTACAAACATATTGCAAACTATATTACAAATGTATTACAAACTGTAATACAGTATCACATAATGCAATACAAACTTTTGGGTAGATAACTAGAGGTGGGAAATCTGGGTCAAATGAATTTCTATTTTCAGTTTTTTGACTAGTCTGCACACAGATTTCCATAATGATTTTATTAGTTTATGAATTCACTATCAATATAGAGGAATTCTTTTTCCCTGCAGCCTCACCAGAATTTGTTATTAGAATTTTTGATGATAGTGATTTTTGTCTGTGATAAGATGGTATCTCAGTATAGTTTTAACTTGCACATCTTTAGTGAACAGGGTTTTGAATATTTTTCATGTAATTTTGGCTATTTATATTTCATCTTCTCTGAATTGTTTTAGTGATTATTTTTCATGGATTTACTGCACCAGTGAAGTACCCAGCACTAAGAGAACTGCTATGCTTTCCATGGATTTATAAGCAAACTAACACAAGGTATAAAGTAATATGGAAAATGTACTTTTTTTATTTAAAGAAAAACAAAAGCATGTAAAGGTTAGAGATAATACAGAATTCCAAAAAAAAAAGATAAACAATAAGAAATCATTGGTTAATAAATTACATATTGTAAATAGTTGTTAAAGTTACAAAATTAAAGCATACAAAGTAGATAGTCAAACAGTGAGACTGTAAACAGCTACACATGCATGAATCTCTACATGTATTTCTATCCTTTCTGTATTAGAGGGAAAAACAAAACTTAGCAATACAAAACCAAACAAATTCTTATAAAAACATGAAACCAAAAAGTCATATAAAACCCAAGTACAAGGTGATCTACAATGATTATTCTGTTTTTTCTTATTTTCTTCAATAGAATGTCTCTATCATCAGGCATAATTACTCTCAGACTTGATACTATAAATCATAACAGCTTTGAATAAAATCTATCAATACAAAACAGTGATCTAACAGACCAGATTCGATTATGATCAGTCATGGTAAAACGGTATAGGTTTTACAGAATTTTAGATTAAGTTAATAGGAAATTAAGGATGATTAACTGTTATTTTTGGGATTGCTGTCTGTGCCCTCAAATCTAGTATAGGTAGAATGACTGGAACAGGATATAATACATTTAAGCAGAGTAGTGTGAGTAATATGGGTTTTAAATCCTGGTTCACTATTAACAATACAGTGTATCAAGGCCATCTATGTTAGTGATTCTAGTTATCCTTCTCTGCCTCATTTCTGCTATGCTATTTTTCTGCCTGTTTGTCTAGTTTACTCCTTCATTCTACTGCCTGCCCCACTCATTGAGGCCTTTCTGCCACTGTTCCTAAAATCCTGGTATTTTTTCTCTCTCTCTAGAATGTCCTTCAGTATTCTCTGTAGGGTTGGATTGGTGGTCACAAACTCACCCATTTCCTCTTTGTCATGGAAGCATCTTGTTTCTCCATTAATTTCTAGTGACAGTTTTGCAGGGTACATCAATCTGGGCTGGAGGTTCTTTTCTTTCAGGGCTTGGAATATTTCACTCCAATCTCTTCTTGATCTGATGGTCTGTGTTGAGAAGTCAGCCATGAACCTGATAGGCTTGGCTTACCTTTATAGGTAATCTGTTTCTTTTCTCTGATGGCTTTTAATATTCTGTTTTTATATTGAATTTCTGGTATCTTGATTATTATATGTCTGGGTGTAGATCTGTTTTGGTTGTAAGTGGCTGGAGTTCTGTGTGCCTCACATAACTGAATGTCTTTTTTTTTTTTCCCATGCTTGGGAAGTTTTCCTTAATTATTTCCATGAATAGCCTTTGTAATTCGCCTGTATGTATTCCTGTTTCTTCTTTCACATTTCTTACTCTTAAATTGTAGATTCTCTTGTCATTTTCTAGCCTTTGTATTGTTATTGCCTGTTTCCTTGTTTTTAAGAGCTCTTTCCTTTCATGATCACACATTGCAAACTTGTCTTCAAGTTTTGATAGTCTATCCTTAGTTTCTTTTAAGGCATTTTGCCAGCTTTCAATGGAGTTTTTAATTTCCTGCTAGTCTCTTTGAATCTGCTTCATGTATGCTATATTTTTTTTATATTCTTTATCAAATGTTTCTCTCCTTTTTTAATGTTCCTCCCTTCTTCCATCCCCACTGGGCCAGCCAAACTTCAGGTGCCTTCATCCGTTTAGTGCTTGCCAGACACAGGGAATCGACCTGGTATGGCTCACTGGTCCGCCCAGGGGAGTGGCCCAGTCCAAGCAAATCCCAGGGATCTGCTTTGGGAGGGAAGAACCAACTGAAGTCACTGTTGCTCCCAGTTCAGGCTCCTCCCACCGGATTCCAAGGTGAGGACCATTTGGTCCACCCTTCCCGCAGTGGAGTCTCATTCCCAGCACTGACTTTGAGTTAATGAAGGTTCCTTCATTGGCTCTGCTCTCTGTTGGACTCACCAACCCCCGACTTCAGCACTGCTGCGCTTCCTGTGAATGGTGGCGGGATCCAGTTTGGGCGGCTCTGTCCGCTGGCGGGGATTCAGGCCTTTGCAAACCTGGCGGGTCGCCGCCAATGAAAACGCTGTCTCATAATCTTTAGCTATTTCAGTTGTAGTCCTGACGCATTCACCGAGCTTTCCCACGTTTTAACTTCTTCCTGTGTCAAGAGGATCCATCCCCTCTGCCTGGGTCTCTCCAGGGTGCCCCACTCTGGCAAAGGAGTTGTCTCTTCAGGGAGGCCCCACACCCTGTTGCTCACTGATTGCCCTTCCAGCCCTCCGCTGTACCTGCTTTTGAATCTGAAGTATTTTTCTCTATTACCATATAGAAATTGCAAAAATGAACATCTTTTAAGTGATATTTTCCTCTCTTGTATTGTTATTTTTTTACTGATAAAAGTAATTGAGTCATTATCTTATATACTAACAATAAGCATTGAGACTTTATAAACCATAAGGAATATTTAGATCCAATATTTTACTTACCAATACTTACCAACTAAACAGCCACTGAGAATGCTTCCAGTTTATTTGAGTGCATGAGCTTTTCACTCTCACACCTCCCTATGCAGGTCTCAAATTCTCAGTCTTGTGGCATTGCTGTGGCTTTATAATAATATTATCAAAGTTAAAATTTAATTAAAAGTTTTATATTCTCAACTAGCAACTGTAAATGTTACAAGGGATCTTCTTTACATTTTAAACTCAAAATTTAATAACTTTGTTAATAAAAACATTTCAAACTTACACAAAAATTGAAATTATTGCAAAAGGTTGATTTCTTTTCTTCAGTTCCATTGACCCACAATGCCAGCTTTTGCTACACTATCCACATCTTTGCATGGAGATTTGTTGCTTGGTCTCTGACAGAATGACACAGAGGCATAGACTGGAAATATTTCACATTTTATTAACCAACTAGTGGTGAAAAAAAATTTAAATGGACAAGATTAGAATACTCATGAACAGTGACATAGCCAGGAATATCAATGAACAAAGGCCAAAATGATTTTAACATTTTCCTAATAATATTAAATAACTTCCCATAATAGGAACGAGTATACTTTTAGTACCAGAGATCGAACTCACGACCTCACATTTGCCAGGCAGGCACATATGTCACTGAACTAAATCCCCAGCCCTGAGTATACATTTTATGAACTGATACTGGTAAGAAAATATTTCTCTATAATATTATGTTCTCACAAGGCTAAGCAAATATGTCTTTATGTTTTTATTTCTGGTTATTTGACCTAGTTTTTTGTCTAACTTCCAAAAATAGCAGACGGAAATAAAGTGTCATGGGAAAATTTGAAAAAGTTTAGCTTTGGGAATTCTATCACCATCTTGAACTGTTCTGTGCATCTTGAAGACCCAAAGGTAGCTTGGTACTAGGGTAGCTCATAAAGCACTCTTCTGGAATGAGCATTTCAGATTTGTTGAAAAACAATCGTAATGTTAGAGGTGTATAACCCTGTGACAAAATAAAGAAAATAAAGCCAGAAATAAGGAATAAATTTTAGGAAAAAAACCAACATTGAATACATTTGAAAAATATAGACTCTGATAATAGGGGAAGGAGTCTTCTGAACATGGTGCAGTGAAATAAGGAGGAAAAGGATCTCTACATTGAAAAATACCAAAAAGAAAAGTAAACTTCTAGTAATAAGGTTTTAACATACATAGTTACACTCAAAAGATGCTAAAGGGAAATCAATCCTATATTTAAAATATAAAGAACATAAAGGAAATGGCTAGAGTCAATATTTTAATTTGATTTGAAAACTGTTTCACTTATAATTCCCAGTAAGATAGTCAGTCATGCAACAAACCTTCATATCCAACTACAGACAGGAAACTGATAAACTCGCATTAAATCATTAAGGAAGAAATTTTAGCTCACTTGTGAAATAGGAATATAAATACTTACTACAATATTTTGGCCATGAAGTAAGAAATTATGATGCTCAAAGGACCTGAATATATATTCTAGATTGTGTAAGTCAATGAGTTCTCAAAATTACGCATTGAATTTTTTTGATGAACTAATATCCAAATTTGGCAGTGTAGCAGGATACAAATTCAATACTCAAAACTTGAAATTATTTTAGAAAGTGGTTGAATTTAAGCAAGTCATATGGATTAAACAGCATAAATATTTTCTCAGGAATTTTCACAGTTGTCTGTGGAATGCAATAGAAAACAACTTTCATGATTCAGATTAAGTAACCATCAGAGCTAGAAACAGTATAGTATGAAAGAGACATAAAATAATTATAAAATAGTCAAAGTGAAAAATGAGCTAAGGACCATGATAAAAAACAAACATAAAAGAGGCATGTTAGCTGATAATTCTATTAATCAAAATAGTCACTCAATGAAACAAAAATTAATAAATGTGAGGTATGTTCTAGAAATGCAGAGAGTGCTGCCAAGTGCCCTCCAAGGATTAGACAGATTCCTCAAGGCATAGCAGTGTGTCCTCACCCACATCACTCACTGAATCTGACACCATAACAGGTCTGGCTCTTCCCCAAAGTCAGCAATATCATCGGAGCTATGTATTTTGAATTCAGGACACAAAGCAGTCACAGCCATGCAATGGAAGATAACTATGAAAGAGTACCTTGAGAATTACTCCAGAATGTGACAAGTTCAATGGGATAAGTGAACAATGAAAGGTATATTTAAGGGAATTAATGACAATTTGTCTCTACTATAATAACTTATAAAAATAATTAAAATTTAACTGCATTCTTTGAGCATACTTCTCAGGCAGCTATAACCTGTGATGGGGCATCAGCTAAAAGAACAAGGTAACTGAAATTAAGAGGATAAATTCGAAAAGGCAAGGGTCTTAAACAGAGCTTGATGGCACAGACAATGATATATGATGTTTTATTCTATTTTTCCATATTTTTCATGGACTATCAAATCAATTTAGAACAATTCTAAATGTATCTCTATCATCTTTTAATTTTCCTCAGTTATCCTCAGTAATTCTAAAATTGCACATTTGACAAACTTGTACACAGCTGTTGTGGACCCTACCACTGGATGGTCTCAAGGGAAAGAGCTGCCTTCCATGGAATCTCTATTTTTGCTTTCTCAGTTGTCATCATCTCTCTGAAAGTTCTTTGAAGGCGTTCACTCTGAGTGGAACTGCTCACCACAGAGACAGATGCAGGGATGCAGACAGACGCAGCAACTCAAACACCATGTGCCCCTAAGTGAGGTCAGATAAATTCTCCTAATCAGGGCATCTTATGGAATGCTGATTTTGAAGAGCGAACTAACTAGAGGCAGGAACTTCGATCACATAAAAAAATACACCAAATCTTATGAGAATTGGACCAGATCTTCATGTCACTATGAGACCTGCTGGCATTGTTTAATTTTAGCATTTGACATAAACATTGAATAATGTGCTAAATGTTGGCATAACGAGTTTCAATAAGGAAGCTTTTATATGTAACATAGGATATACCATAAGTAATGGCACAGAATATGAAGTTTTAAGGCTGATCATTGTTCTTCTTTTACAGTAGAACCAAAAGTGGAGTTGCAATGTTAAGAAATTATACAGACATTTTGAAATATCGAATGCACCTTTGAAGAAAAATAAAAGAAAATAGAGACCAAAATTAAAGGTTGATAACATAAATAACTTCTGAGGCAAGAAAATGTATCTAAACTTGTATCAATATCAAGTTAGGTATGTGGTCTTTCATCATAAGTTATGAACAAAATATAAGAAATTTATTTAAAATACAGTGGGAAGAAATGGGTACACGGAAGCTAGTCAAATGCCAGGACTATTTTCTGATGACAACACTCTGATTCTGTGATTTGTTTCATGCTTGTACTGAGGAGGAATAAATAAGATGTGAATCTAATAAATTACAGAGAATTCATAAACCATCCAAAGAAATCTGATCCTTTATCTCTAAATGCAGACTCGCAGAATTGAAACTGCAAAACAGTTTGTGAAATTATGGAGTGCAAGAAAAGTAGACTCCTACTTCATCTATGGCCCTGGAAGCTAATGAACATAATAGGAAACCTCTTCAGAGATAAAAAGGTCATGCAGTTGACTATAAGAGAGAGCTGTAAGGAAAAGCAAGGGTTATGTCTGATGATTAGAAGGGAACACCTTTTTGTGTGTTATCATATATTTTAAAGTTTGTAGTAGTGCATGTTTGCAGTGCATAATGAATACATTTATCGTGAGGAATTGATGCATGCACATAATGCATCCTAATTCTTCTTAGGTCCCCTTGCTCAAGAACATTATAGAATTAAAAATAAAAAAAGCAAACCAAGGAATCTGAGCATTGTGAGTCTTTCAAAACAGCAGGATAGAAGACATTTTATTTGATCATTCATTTGCTGGATGTATAATTGTTAAAGATTTAGGTTGTCTTTCTGTGCTGATGTAGCAAAATGCTGTAATTGAATTATTTAAATTAACAGTTTTTTCAGTTTTTAATTTTTATTAGTGCATATTTACAGTGCATAATGACTGCAAGCTTGTTTCAGAGTTGGTCCATGTACAGAACACGATTTGATTCTTTCATCATTTCCTTCCTTTTTTCATGTCCTTCACCTTCCTTCATAGTTTTGGAGTCTAGGAGGATAGTGCTACCACATTTGTGTTCCCGCTCTGGTCAGTGTTCCAGTGGCCAGCACTTTCCACCACAGTATATGGTGGAAGATGTTGTAGTTCACAACTTAGTCCTCCCAGATGCCTCCCAGTTCTACTACCATCGCGTTGGAGATTAGATTTCCACACAGGATTTTTGGAGCCTTACAAAGACATTCAGCTGATAGCACAGGTGTACAATGTGCAATCCTCCACTTCTATATTACTTTTTCTCTCGTGCATTTTGGAGCATACATGAGAATGTCTGTGAAAAGAGAGTGTGGACATAGAAAACAGAAAATTTTTCTATTAGTATTTAAGTTTCCATATTGTGAGATCAAGGACTAGACTTAATGAAGTACTCTAAGCTTTCGGTAGAAAAAAATCATAGGCTCAGGCCCTTGCTTTGGTCCTTGAGGAAGAAAGGATTTTAATTTGTTGGAAGAAGGGTGCACGCTAATATTTGGTGAACATAAAGAGCCTGATATTCTGGTATTTGTTTCCTCAAATATATTTCCCTGTTTTTTTTTTTGGTGGGGGAGGGGATGGGGCACATGGCTGCACAGCTTTGAACTGCTTTACTCATTCTCACCTGTCTAGTGAGACAAGTCTCTGAATATAAATTATTACACATGCACTATAAGCAGGAGTCCAGGGTGCCTCTGTTCACTAGATTTCTGACCCTGCTCTTTCTGTCTTATGCCTTCCTGCAGATTGGAATGTGATGTGGTGGAGACACAGCATCAATCATGGTGATGAAGACCACACATATGAGTATTATAGAAAATATACTGGATAAAAAAATCCAAATCCTGAAAACACAACAGCACAGAGTGAAAGCTGCCTCATGTTCTAGATTGTCTGGGCTCTTAAGTGCAATCTGCATGGGATAAATTTCAGCACTTTAGACTTTATCCTAATGAAACTGTTTAGAAAATTAAAGTTATGGCCTGGTGTGGTGGTGCATGCCTATAATCTCGGCACTTGGGAGGCTGAGGCAGGAGAATAGCTGACAGTTCAAGGCAACATAGTGAGTTCAAGGCGAGTCTGAACTACATAGTAAGGCCCTGTCTCAAAAAACAGAAAATAAAAAAAAATTATATTATGATTAATTGTTACTCTTTTAAATTCCCATTATTTTAAAAAGAAATTATTGATTTATTTTTAAATAGGATTGATAAAAGAAAGAGAAATGAATTGTACAGAAATCACTAAAGCATTTTCGGTGTTTTTATCACATTGTTCCTATTTGCTTAAGAAAAAATGTTAATCAGAAATCTGAGAAAAGGCAAGTTTACAGTCACATGAGATTCCATCATATATATCTTCTGCTGTCAAATATATATATATATATATATATATATATATATATATATATATACATATGAAATAATATGCATGGTATGTATGGTGCTTATATAATACATGATACATAGTATATACTCTATTGTATGTGGGTTACATATAGCATGCAAAGTGTATAGAGTAATATTATAATTTTATTCTGCATGCATTTATAAATATATAATATAAATTCACATACTAGTTTCTAAACTCCTAGAGTTTGTTTACTGGAATTATTTAAAAGTTTGATGTTATAATGTTCAAAATAGTAAATAATCTTAGATTTTCCAATATTGCATAGAAAATACTAAATTACAAAAGCAATCCAGAAGCAGAGTATTAATTCTCTGAATTTGCAAATAAATTTTAGTATCTGTGAGGAGCTAATGAGATATATGATTGATTTCTAATTTGTCATGCATTACTTTTTAGTAACCTGAAGCAGAGACACCTTCTAAATCTGAATCATTAGGACAGATTAACTTAAAACATAAAAAATCAGAATCAGATACCTTTAAAGAGTTTCATAGGAAAATTGAAATCTTTCACAAAAAGAAAGAGATGGTTTGGAATCTGGATCCTGCCAGTTAAAGCTTGTCAGCTTTGGCATTTCCATCTGTTAAAGCTATGTTCATGACCAAAATGTAGAAGTCAAAAGCAACTACGGTTTTGGTTTAGACATTCACAGTGCTGTTTCTCAGACTGCACTTGCCTTTTATCTTGCTTTCTCTGCAGGTCATTTTGTAATTGTTGGCTCTTTCTAGAATTTAAATCTAGTTTCTAATTATCAAGTTAATATAGACCAATTCACCTCTGAATATCCAATAAAGCAATTTAGTCAGTAATGCAAACAATTAAACATCCCCAACATTCAAGTCTATCTTGGGTCTTTTTTTGTGGTAAAATTTGAACTTTGTTCTTTTTGGAGAAAATGCTTGTATTTGCTCTATCAAAAATGACCTACATAGTTTATTTCTTGTAATTGTACAAAATGATATATGTCTTATTAACAGTCATGTGTTTTCCCTTATTTTTTTGTCCTTATGATTATATTTATGATTATATATATGAAGAATTTCTATCTTCAAAAAGCATCATGAAAAATTAAAAGGTTAAATTTGAGTCTGTGATAATATTTTACAACATAAAATTTTATTACTTGTTGATTTTATTAGTTATTGATTGTTATAAATGTTATAATAACAAAAATATTTTATGTTGTAAAACATCATCACAGACACAATCTTAACTAATAAGAAATCAATAACTAGCAAAATATTTTATGTTGTAAAATACTATCAGAGACACAAGCTTAACTGTTTAATTTTTCATGGTGCTTTTGAAGATAGTTATTCTTCATATTAATGAAATTATATCTCTAAATATTTTCTCTTAAACTTTGATTTGTTCTTGTTTACAAAATTATAGTCTTCCATGAAGGAGCTGTTTCTTGTGAATTCTTGGGAAATTGTTCCAACCTGTCCTACCACACTTTACCCGTTAATCAATTACGTTTTATTTGTTTTAATTTTTTTTCCAGGACTGGTGATTGAATTCAGGGCCCCAGTGCTTGCTAGTCAAGTACTCTATCACTGAACTACATCCCCAGCTCAAGTTTTAATTCTTTATGCCTGGATCTCATTGTAACTATTTCTTTTTCTTTATGAAGGAATCATACTTTAACATACTTAATTTGTTTAATCAATAGCTAATATTCTACATGTCATAATTTTAAATTAAATTTATATGAATAAATATAATATTATTATGACATATACTTGCACAATTTTTTTGCAAATGTTTTATTAGGATACCTTTACTTGTGTTCATACGAGGGACTAGATTTTAATGTTTGGTACCTTCTGAAAATTATTAAGTATCAGAATAACAAATACTTGAAAATCTGAGTTTGAACTGTACAGCTCAATGATTTATACAAAGAAATATCACTCATGTCATGATCATGGATCAGGGGATGGAATTCTGTGATGGAATTCTTTCACACACTTTTCTTGTGATTTCTTATTGTCCTCAAAAGTACCCAGCATTCTGATTTATCTGACCAGTAAGTTCTTTTCCATATTTAAAATAATACAATATTACAGAATGATAGCTTTCTCATTTCATTTTTTTCTAGTTAATATCTTATTCTATGGATGTATGTCTGCAGTGCATGTGATAACAGTCCTCAAATAGGGAGTTAACACATATACATGGCACATCTCCTTTGCTTCTCTCATTTTCCCTCCTCCCTCCATCCCTTGGTCTCCTTCCCTTTTGCAAAATATCTATCTTCAAATTTTCTTTTAGTTTGCTGTTTAATTACTTGCACTTTGGTTTTCTCATACACAATAAACCATGAGACATTTAATCATCTGTGTCTGACTTATTCCACTTAACATTATGATTTCAAGGTGCATCCAATTTCCCAAAAATGACTCATTTATTTTTCTTTATTGCAAAACGGAGCTCCATTACATATATGTGGAACATTTTCTTTTTTCATTCATTTGTTGATGCACATATAAGCTCCTTCCAACATTTAGATATTATATATTATGCTATTAACATTAACACACACACACACACACACACACACACACACACACACACACACACATATATATATGGTACCATAAATGGAATAAAAGATCCGTTCACAGAAATAAGGGCAGAAAATTTCCCAAGTATGGAGAGAGACATGAACATACAGATAAGTGAGAACACAAAATAGTCATGACCAAAAGAGAACTTCTCTATGCCACATTATATGCAAAATTCCAGAAGTATATCACAGGGACAAAAATCTTAAAAGCTGAAAGATGAAAATTATATACAAAGGTAAATCCAACAGAATCACAGTAGATTTCTCTACTCAGACCTTAGAGGTAAGGAAAGTTTGGTGTGAATTGTTTCAAACCTAAAAGATAATTACTTCCAACCCTGACTTACATATACTGCAAAACATTTCTTTAAAATTGACAGCCTAATAAGGTATTTTTATGTCAAGCAGCAACTCAATAAATTCATGAGTACCACATCAGCATGTCAAAAATTCTCAACAAAATCCTAAAAGGAGACGATGAAGTCTTCACTGTCAATAACTCAAAAAGAATGAAGACACCTCTAGGGACGAGTAGCTAAACAAAAGGGGAGAAAATCAGTAACAATAAAAAAATAACATTTGACAAGATAAGTCAATACTGCTCAGTAATAACTCTCAATGTGAATGGTCTCAATTGTCTAATCAAAAAACAGATTGGCAGAATTCACCAAGAAAGAAAACCCAACCATATGCAGCATGTTTAATGCAAACATTTAATTCAAAGAGGTACAGATTAAAAATAAAAGGATGAAAATCAATTTTCCATGCAATGGGAACCCAGAAAAAAGCAGGAATTGCTGAGCTAATTTCAGATAGAGTGAATTGCAAGCTAAAACTGAGCAGTAGAGATGAACAAAGTCAGCATCTATTCATTATGGGAACATTTTAACAGGAAGAGTTAATAATTACAAACATATACATGCCAAATACTGGTGCACATAACTTCACTAAACACTAATGCAATGAAAATCAGATACACATCAACACAATAGTAATGGAGGTCCTCAATATCCCCCACTCATAAAAAATCAACCAAAAAATATGAGTTGAGCCAAACCTTTGAACAAATAGACTTCACAGATATCTGGAGAGTGCCCTTGCACCACTACAGAATATGCCGTATTCTCAGCAGCACATGGGACTTTCTCCAAAATAGACCATGTACTACTAGTCAATAAAGCGTGCTTAATTAAATGCAAAAGAATTTCAATAGCCCCATGCATATTATCAGATCATAGTGTAATGAAACTAGAAAACAGTGGCAAAAGAAATCATAAACTGTGCAAACACATGGAAACTGAACAATATTCTCTTGAATAGTCAGTGGGTCACAGAAGAAATTAAAAAAGAAATCAGACAATTTCTGCCTTTGACTTTCAACTGGATCATTTCTATGTCCAGCACACGGACAGCAGTTTTCACTCTTCCATACCTTGCCCTGTGGGTGGCCACTGTATGTCCAATTGCAAATCCATTTGAGTGGCCTTGTGAATTTATCATATGACATTATGCACCATATTAAATGTGTTCCTTCATGAACAATAACTAACATGAACTCTGCAGTACAATATTCTTCAGAGATCACTGCATAGGTGCAGTAAGGCTAGGCAGCAACCTGAGATGGAAATCACGTAAGGTCGTCTCAGATATTTGCTGAGGATATGTCTCACTCTGACATGCACATGGCTTTTAAAATCACCTTATAATTCTGACTGCTTTTGAATGGTCTTATTTTCTGTGAAATACTACCTTCACCCTTTCTCCCAGGGCTCAGGAAGCCTATTATATACCTAAAACTTTATGTTTTGCTCCAGGCATTTTTTTTTATTTGAGATTTTACAACATCTTGTCAAATGTTTCAGAAATCTTTGCTTTTTTACTGTCTGAGTTATGAATTATGTGAATGATTGATTAGCATTTACCATGAGTTATTCAGGTAGTCTTTAAAGAGTGGAAAGCATAAAAATACAAAAAGTTGCAAGTATGATCTGTTCTCTTTCTCTCCAGAAACTGGCACTAGGGTCCTTCATGGGAAAGACAGATTGTCTCCAACACTATCACTACACCGTGGGAGAGCTACAGGAGGAGTAAGGAAAAAAACAGTACAAATATTTTTCTTTTATATGTTGAGTCAGTATTTGATTTGTTCCCATAAGACTGTAGCTGTTTCTTTTTGGCTTCCTTTTACTGATAACGTTGGTTCTGCTTCTGAGTCTAGCTCATGATTCACAATGCTCAGTATTTCAAAGAGAGAACAAGCTGGCTTTAAAGTTGATAAATCTTTCAAGCCATGGGAACTGGTCTAACCAATGGTCACCTCCCCAGAGGACTAGGACAGAATTCTACTTTGAAAACTGGCTTTCAGAGTTCTATGATTTAGTTTTTGGTCCATTATTTATTTAGCAGTATGTTGCACCCGCATAGTTATAATTTTCTTGGCGGTAATTCCCACTTTCATTTCACCATGGTTGGAGTGTATGGGTGATATGACTCTTTATCCTTTGTATTTGGTGATGCTTGTTTCAGAGCTTCATTTTCATTTTGGTTATAAAATGTTCCATGAGAATTTGGGAAGAATATGTACTTGTTTTTAGAGAAGTGTCAAGTGTCCACTAGATATACAATAGGCTATTTTACTGAAACTTTGTTTAGTTCTAATTTTTGTTGTTATTTTTCTGCATGTACATTATTGAAAAATGGATGCTGAAATCTCCAATTATTATTACAAAAAATTTTTTGGTACTTTCATTTATGGCAGTTTTGCTTAATGTAGGTGGGCCTTTCTATTTAAGTGTGTTTTTACTTATAAATGCAATATTTTCCTTTTACTGATGTCTGTATAATTTTAAATGTTCTATTTGTCTTTACATAAACATCTTTGGTGTTAATATTTTGGTTGAAATATTCTGTCTGATTATCTGATTTACTACAGTTTCTCTAGGTCCTTTTTTGGGTGAATGCTTCCATGGAATACCATTTTGCATAGTTCACTTTCAACCTATTGAATCTTGAAGAAAATATGTATGTGGGTGATCAACATACATATTTGAATGTTTGAATATAAATTTTATTACAGTAAAATACACATTGCAGTAAATTGCCCTCAAACTGGTTCTCCTCACTTTGAATGTACTTTCCTATTTTACCTCCCACTTTCTGAACCATTTCTGTAAATCCTCTTTTTTGAATGTCTTTAGGAAGATGATTAAAATTCAGTTAATGCTGCTACTGAGTACCATCTACTGGAAGTAATTTTTCAGGAAACCAATATGGTCTCTCTTTAACAACTTTATTCATCAGATCAGGGCACTGTAGGATTTCTGGCTCTTCCTCATTGTCAAAATGAGCGTGAAAAAAATCATTTTGAATCAATTAAGGACACTGAGGCAGCAACAACATTCAAGGTTATTGCTAAATGTGGAAAAAGCGCAAAAATACCAATAAGCAAAATTATGTTTATATTCTGAATATAATTCACTGTGCATGGGCTTAGAGATGTATTATGAAAACATTACACTTTTTAAGATGCTTTGCTAAATATGTATAAACATCACCGCAATTTCAGTAACAATAAATTATTCTGATTGTAACACCTGGTAAAATTTTATAACTACTAATTCTCAGAATAATATGAGAATATATAAATTATTTCTGATAAAAACTCATGTAACACTTTATATATCCAAAATATTAATAACAGAATTAAATATCAAAACATTAACAGCTTCCTTTTACTAATAAGCTATGTGTGTTTGAAGATCCTGTTTATCTTGCCAGATAATATTCATCTTTCCATCAAATTCAGACTTTTACTGAGATTGGCTCTATATCATTTCTGCAACTTTTAAAGAATTACATTTCATATTTATATTCACTTTCTAAATAGATGTTTTGCAATTAATACTTAAATTTATTTCCTAGATTTTACAAATTTTACATTATATAAATACTGTAATTGGTAACTTGTTTATTAAATTTAACTTTGATTTAATTTAATATACATGTATCTTCTGTTCATTGAATTTTTTATGCAGTATTATTCCATTTTATTTCATGCAAATATATTTGAATGTTGTTTTATATTCTCAAATTTTACTTATATAAATAATTATTCTTGTTTTTTGTAAGATTTTTCTTCTAGGCATATATATAAAAGTGAACTTGTTCTTACTTTTTGACTTACAGATTTCTCTAAGTATTACAAATGACAATAAAGCTTATTCATTGAAAATGTATGATTTCATAGGATAGAATATTTTTGAAGAGCAAAAGTCTAAAATGCTGATATAGTAAAATTTGTCAATCATTATATTATTGCTTTTGCTTTTAAGACAGGTTTAATAAGTTTTTATAATCTCCAAAACATTGTGATAGTGGCATGTTGTTTTTGAAAAATTTTAAACATATTTTCCTTTCAAATATATCTTTAATATACTCGGAAATTATTTATTTTTGTATATTGGCTGAGATTATCATATGTTTTGGGTCTTTTATATTATATATTATTTAAATTTTTATTTATTTATTTATTTATTTATTTAGTTTTTGTTTTTTTGAGACAGGGTCTCACTATGCAGTTCAGGCTGACCTTGAGCTCACTTTTTTGCCCAGGCTGATCTCAAACTCTCAAGGATCCTCCTGCCTCAGCCTCCCGAGTGCTGGGATTACCACCACGCCTGGCTTATATTATATATTTAGTACTGTGTTTTGAATTTTTCAGTCATTAACATAATATGGAAAAACTTAGTTTAGTTCCTTGCTTTGTTGCCTTGTTTGATCTGTCAGTATTTATGCCAATGCTTGGTATTTTTATGTTTGTTTTCTGTCAAATAGCTTTTGTGTAATAGGATCACTTATATTGTCTCTTAACAGTTAAAACATTTATACTCCACTTCAGTCTCCTAACTGGCTGTTATCAAAATTATATATGTTTCACTAAAAGTTTGAAGTGAGTAAATTTGTTGATCCTCTTTTCAAATATCTCAGTGATCTCATACTAGTATACCTAAACTTTCTCCCTTCTATGCCCTAAATACAGAATTATTATCCATTAATTTTATAGTTATCATTTTGAGGAAATTTCAGTTTTATTGTCCCGATTTTAATTAGATTTACACACATTTTGCACACAATTTTTCTTTTGGTCATAGACTCTGTGTTTTCCAACTTATATGTAGGATCACTCTTTTCTTAAGTAATTTCTTAAAAATTGCAGACAATAGAGAACATATCTACATTTCTCAGAAATGCTCTTGTCATACCATTCAAGAGTGACGGGTAAAGATAATGAACTCATCTTACATTCAGCCTGTACACAGCCTGTATACATTCTGTATATTCAATGCTGTGAGCACAATGTATAAAGCGCTGTGTATACAGTAGCTTATTTAAATTTTCTTGCTCTTGTGGGGTATTTCTAATGCACAAAGTCTGTAAATACATGGTGTGCTATGAGTTTTACAGATTTTTTGGTGACACTGTCAATGGTATCAGTAGTATTTAGTAAGAAAAATGGAAACAAAAGACTGAAGTTTCTAGAAGGTATAGAAGAAACAAAACCATTCCTAAATTAACTGATTTCATGTGTTTTGAAAGCTTCAATTTCAAAAACTGAGCAAGGATTTTCCTGTTATTATTCAGGATGATCAGGTACACTGAATTTTAAGCATTACTAAATCAAGGTTAAATACATATTTTCTAAAAATATGTCTAAGAGAATAAAAATGAGAGTTTATCTGAATCTCATATGAATTCCCAGATTACTCTCTTGTCACTGTAGAACTATTCCCTGGAGCTCAGAGCCATTACTGCCCTGTACTACAGGCAAGATTTCCAATATATAGATCAGAGGGTGTACTGGCTTTATCTAAATTTGGATGACTCTCCAAATATCAGTCATAATTCTTTACAAATAAGATCTTTGTAATTTAATTTATGATTTTGCTGAACTGTCAGTTTAGGGATGAAAATTGATTTCTTCAAATTAGTGGTAGTTTCTTCCTATTTCCTTTTAGTGAGGAGTTCTTTCTAAAAAATTTACCTCCAACTTCCACTGAAAAATCAGAAAGTAGTTGGGAAATCTGAAGCCATATTTTCTCCTTAACTTTCTAAGAGTTAGTTCATTCACTGCTAATAGTAAGTATCTAAATAAATAAAGTCAAGAAACTAGTGAGTTTATGCAAAGCATCTGGTATCCAAAATGTGTACTTACCACATTTCTCTGTATACCACTTCCCTTTGGATTCACAAAGTTTCAAACTCCAGATTTTTAATTCATGAATTTATTTATTTATAAACCTAAATTTTGTTAATCCAAGTAGTTTATGTTTTGGAGTATTTTTCATGAGAAATATTAAACATTATTAAAAGATCAGAAAAATTTCAGTTGGTGAAAACTACGTATGTTGTGTCTCTGGAGTAGGAAAGCCCAGTGGCCTTATGCAGCAAACCTCATAGTGAAGACAGAAGACAAAGATGAAGTACTTTATTATTTCCAGGGCCATGAACGATGGCAAAGACCCAAGAATGCCCAGTCCCTGTGCTTTGATCACAGCATGTGTACTTCCCAGAAAGGTTTCCCTGGTAATGAGATATATGGGTACCAATTTTGTATGTATCATGATTGTATCTGTGATTGCTGGCAGCTAGAAATTGATGAGGTAGATTCTGGAGGGCTGTTTCATAGCACATCTTGAAGTTCAGAGTGAAAATGTAAATCCGTGTTGAGAAAATACATTTTCTACATTGTCTTTGATATATATATATATATATATATATATATATATATATTCCCAACCATGCTATTCTTTGATTTGAAATCAGATATGTGAGTATGAGGAGAGACTTCTGATACTTCCACTTTTTCCATTTCCTTAGGCTGAAGAAAGTAATTAAAATAACTTTCCTCTATGGCTTAGTTTTAGTATAAGGCCTACAGATAATGAGAAAGACTCATTTTTGGTAGTGAATAGAAGACATTCAACTTTGAATCCAGACTGAATCAATAATGACAGCTAAGGTATCTGGAAAGAGAGAAGGAGCAGGAAATGCGAGGCACCGATTCAGGAGGAAAAGGACAATTAAAAACAATCTGGAGCCCTTGGTGGTAGTTTTATGCACTGTGAAAATGTGATGGTCCTTAATTTGGTGTCTAGGGAAAAATAACAAAGTCTCCTTAAATGTGTTAAGGTCCATGTATTTCAGGAATAGCATGGAAAGGGAACTTGTGAGATAAAACTTTGCGATTCTAGTTTTACAGTGCACCAGCTAAAGTTAGAGATTGCATGCCTATATTTCTCTGTCTCCACTTCATCTTTTCTCCTCTTATTTTCTCTCATTTCTGTCTTTAACATTCTGCTTTCCTTGTTCTCATTTAGTCTTTATTTTTATGAATATAATCACATACACAGGCATCTAGAACTCGACAAAACATTTTGTGCTTACAATAGTGACTTTGCTTTTACACTGGAAGCATCTACTCTAAAACAAATGCTTCTTGAGCAAAGAAAATGTTATTCATCAGCTTTGTCAGGTAAACAGTAATTAAGGATCAGATCAGGCAAACAGAACTACATTCCATACCTGGCAGGCTCATGATATGTTAAACACATAAAAGGTGAGAATTTTAATCTGGCCTAAGAAATGCATGCAAATTTAAAAAATTATGTCTTGACAATGTTGTGCTGTTTCAGGTAATTCAATATAATTCAAATGGAAATGCTTCCAAGAAAAGTAAATATAGCTTCCTTTATCAAGTGCCAACTTTTTGTTTCCTGAGAAGGGATACTAAAGACAGCTTTCAGTTTTTGTGCTAAAGACTGTTGACACGGAAAAAAAAAAATCCTTTCTCTTTAAAGTAGACTCATTCACCTACACCTAGTCCATTTTTAAGTAAATTACAATAAGATAGATTTTCCAAGGTTAAATCACTAAATTAAGTATCGACAATGTGACAGACAATATTCTAAACCTGGGGATTCCAGGTCTTTACTGTAGCTTCTAGATCACCTAGAATGCAGACAGAAAATAACTGAACAAGGAATATCTAAATAAGCTAATTTCAGGTTAGCATGTAGTGTGGAAACTTTACAATGGGGTGAGGTAGAGAAAATGCAGACAAACCCCATGAGTTTGATAGGAGAAAGACATGGGAAAATCCTTCATTTATCTGCATAGTAGATAAGATTGTGATCATCCAATTATTAACTAAGACCAAAGGGAAAGAACACACACTTTTAACACACATGCAATTAGGAAGTAAATTGGCTCAGGGAATTACCAGAGTTGGGGTTACATTGAGAGATGGTTTGGCTTCTTTAACTCAAGTGATTTTGAAGCAAAGGGATCCAGTTGTTTCACCTGCCAGGATGCAAGCAGGAGAGTGCAGACAGGTAATTGTGTGTTTTGTTGATGAGCCAAATTTAGAGTCTGGAATTGTAGATATTTTTTCCTTATTGATGTTGATACTGTGGATATGGAGATATGATATATAAAGAAATAATATGAACAAATACAAAAACATTTAAGTAGAAAAGTATATTGGATTTTTCTATATGACAGTTTGAATAAAAATAACATCATACTTGATAAAACAGTTGTTTTGCTCTATTTCACTTTATAACTTTTTAAAAAATCATTATATAGTTCCTTTAATCTTTGGGGAAAATGAACCAGGTAATGAAAATATAAGAAAGTAAATAACTCAATAAGTTATAAAACTTTGTCAAGTGATGTCAACAAGAAACCAGTTAAACTCCAATCTCCACATATCTCAGCAAACAAGAAAACCCCGGAATCCATGTCACAAATGTCATGATTTGAATTTAGAACTAGGAAATGATACATTTGAGTTGTCTTAGTGATGTTAGTAGTTTTATCATCTTTCCTCTCTCTTAAAGCAACATAAAATGAAAAAAAAGAAACACTGAAATAATACAAAATTATCTTGTCATTAAAGTAAGATATACATTGCTTTTCAAGATATTATAGGTTTGTGTAACATTTACAGTAAGATTATCCGATTACATACCAACATTTGGAATGTTAACACAAAGTGAAACTTTAATAATAACTCTAAAGGGAGAAATCATGAGACACAACTGAAACAGTAATAAATATAGACTATGCATATTTTTTTTTCTATTTTCCTTCAAACTCATGAGGAAACAATGGGCTCCAGAACCAATCTAGGAGTTCTAAAGTGCCAAATGCTGTCTTTACTTAGAAAATAAGTTACTTTTATTAGGAAACAGATTCTTATAACATACCAGTAGCTTTTGTGACATTCAAAGAAACTATTCCTGCCTTCTCCAATCTATGGTCACAGTTTACTTTGCTATAAAAGAGTATTAAGTTTTACACATTGTTAGTAAATAAAGTGCTAGTTTTTTTGACAGTGTTTTGTTTCTCAAATTACATTCCAACTACTAACAATGTCTCCTTTACATATCCATCTTCATTTTCTTTGTACAATGCATCTTAAAATTTTTCTGCAAAATTTCTTCAGAAAATTAAAATTCCTAGTGCATTCATGAATATTTGGCTATATTTGAAATGTAATAGGAATCCAAAAGTATTGTCATAAAACATGTTAATGGCAGTCATACTCCTTTTCAGACCTTTGCCAGTGTCCAGATCAATTAATTTTGTTTTTTTATGCATAATCATTTGAACATTCTAAAGACTGTATACCACATTCTTATAGCCAAATCAATTAATTTTTCTGATCAGTAATTTTCAGCAGCATTTCATTCATTAAAAACACAAAATAAGTTTATAGAAATATTAATTTATTCTGTGTGTCATTGTCTATAAAAGTCTGATCTTTATTTAATTCTAGCATTAAAATCATGATTTTGTCTTAACATAATAGTGATCTGAAAATGGTATTTTACATACTGTATGTGAATTAAAATATAATGTCATTTTGTTTCTTTGAAATTGAACAACTTTTTATCATGTAGCAACTGAGGTGGACACCAGAAACTACTGACCAATAATTCTAGATTGTCCTGGTTGCAGTCCCACTCAGTACACTCTACAGATGGATCATGTTTCAGATAGACTCTTGGCCAGGCTTGTATAAATTTTTATTTCATACACTTCTATAACACTAATTCAGTGGCAATTATTCCTGTCCAATTTTGTACTGTGGTTCTTTGGAAAAAATGAATTCTCTTTTTAATCTATGTTGCCCATGCCAAGATTAAGTCATCTCCTTAATGCTCAGCATAATGTTGGTGAAATAATGTTTCTTTAATTTTACAATTAATTATTTTACTTATAACCTAAAATCAGTGAGATAATGGTAGATAGTGTCAGGTGCTGTACTGGACTTTTGAGTCAATGCAGGGTGTTGGTAAACGGGAGCAATTCTTGGTCTTTGAATTATAAACCTGGAAATTTTAGTTATAGAGATCTGCAAAACTTCTGAGATTTTTTGTGATATGCAACAAATAGACTTGCTACACAGAATGCTTTACATCTTGGTAGCAGATTAGTTTCTTTGAACCAACACAAAAGAATAGGTTTTTAGTCTCAACACACACAAAACCCTGAATATCAAGAAATGTGTACTTGTTCCCCAAGCTCCAGTCACTTTAGGGTGATGGATTGAGAGCCTGGTAGCACTTGGACATGCAATGCGAATTGTTTCATAATGCAGAGACTGGTCTTATGGAATTTGAATATTTTATTATGCATGTAAATCTCTCAGCTCTTTCTTCCAGAGGGTACATGTTTTTCATTTTCTAAACTTAGGAAATGTCCCTTTTGTTCCTGAAAGAGATGTTATCTTTCAAGGCAGTTCTCTCCATAGTCATTCTTGAAAAGGTTTCCCAGAAGAAAAAAGTAGTAAATGTCTTATGTGCAAAACAGATTTGTGAAAGTCTATGGAGATTTTTCTCCCAAACCTGTCTACCTTTTTTGTTTTTTTTTTCATATTGTTCTGATTTTTGGAGAATTCTCCAACATTATGTCACACTGTTGGGGCACTCTAATTTTTGTGAACAGAGATTGAACAAAATTCATTATATTTCAGCATTTCATGGTGAATCGAATGATTTTATGAATTACTCTCCCTACAATGAACAATAGTAAGTCAATAATCCCTACAGACACTTAGCCAATTAAAAATGGTAATCTTTAGAGAGATCTTTGCACTTACCTATTAATGGTGTTTCTTGAAACAGTTGAATTTTTCTTATCATTATCTTTTAGATGTAAGTCATATTTTAGGGAACGATAGGAGACAATGTTTGGTTCCTATAGGGAAGTATAAACCCCAAGTAACATACGCAGTCCCTGAAACTACTGTACAGAGCGTTCTCGCACGTTTGCGGAGGTGTCTGCATCACTATGAAATGTTTAAAGACAATATGATACACTGGGTGATTTATAAGTAACAACAAGAAATATTTCACAGTTGCTAGATGTAGGACCCTCCATGATCGAGACTTTCACAGATTCCATGTTTGATGAGGGTTAGTTCCTGGTTGAATGGTGAATTTGCTCTGGCAGTTTCTTCACATCTTGGAGCAAGGAGCTTATTGAGGTCTCTTTCCTAAGGTCAGTAATTCCATTCATGAGGGCTCAATCCTCATATCCTAACCAACTCCTGAAGTTCTATTTCACATCACATTACGGATTAAGTTTCAATATACGAATTTTGAGAGGAAATTACATTCAATCTTTAGATAATTTTATCTTGGATTTAATGGCCATTGGTTAAGGTTACATCTAGGTATGAGATATGGTTTAATCACAGAAACAATCTCAAATACATAACCAGAAATTTGTAGGAGGCTCTCATATTACAATAATAACATAGATGCAGGATTTATTTTCCTTTCAATCATGAGCAAAGGAACATATCCTAATCCACAATTAAGAGTCCTTGTCACTACCTCGGGACACACTGTCTAACTCTCAAATGACAGCCAATAGACAAAGAAGTAGCCCATAAGTCAGTTCTTGAGGAAATCCCCAACTCAGGTACAGGCTAGGAAACTCTGGAGAAAAGTCTGCAAATAACATTTGGCTTTGGATCAGTTCAATTCACTATCTACTCAATCGTATGGATTGCACATCAAAGATAATTATAACAGAGTGGCCCAAGAGAAAGTGCATGTAGCATTCACACAGAGGGCGTGACCTAGCATGAGCTGTCACATGCACCCACAGACAGACCTCTGACTGGACTCCGGACCAGAAATAACAGACACTTCCATCTCTGCACTCCAGGTTTATGTCTGAGCAAATTTATTGAACTTGGCCCCTACTATTCCCTCAATACATTTTACTCATTTGCTCATTTATACCTGTGTGATTCATCTAATTCTTTTTTTCGCAACACATAAGAACATTGTCCCTTAGTACTCAGTAGCACCCTGGCTCCTTCACCACAATAACAGTAGTAGCAGTTTTATAATTACTATTCCAGAATATTAGCAAATATTTTCTCATTTACAATTTATAAGAATCCAAAGAAGTCTTTTCATTTAACTGAATTCAGGTAAAAACATTGATTTTAAACGATAAGGATAAGCCACTAATCTAGGTACAAATTTGTTAAACAGAAGGCTAATATGTTTATATTATTTTTCTGGTAGTATAATATTTTCGCCATATAGTGTTAGAACATAAAATAAATGAAAATAAAAATAAGAAATAAAATAGGTGTGTGGGAAGAATTAATACCTTAGTACTATTCAAAAATTTAAATTTTAGAACTGGAAGCCAAGCTTTGTATAGAACAAATAATCTGTAATGTTTCATAATTATACAGAAAAAAAATTTTGTAGCTTAGGTGATTTAAAATTTTAAATTTTAGGCATAACAATTAACAATACTATTCTTTCTGAAATTGAGGTACTCAGAAGAATCTCATTACAAGCAATTTTTTACGATGAGTGAGGTATGTTTGTGTTGTACCTGACCACAAATTTTTAAAATGCTCAGTTGATTTGGAGACCTCCTACCTAAGCTAATACAGAATTGAAGAGTTTCCATCTAATCTTCCATCATCTGTCACTTTAAACCTTTTAAATTAAAGAGCGGCATTCATTATGGTGCCACATGGTACTCAGAATTCTCACATTTTCTAAAAAAGATGCCAGATTAATCTGCAGGATCCTTTTCAGTTCATTTCTGATTATAGATATCTTTTTGTTCCCAAAAATGTCAGGGCTGGTATAGCATCAGCAATAGTAGAAAATGAGTATGTATCTCTTACAGATGGAAAAACTCCTTTATGGATCTTTTATTGGTATATGGATCCAACATCCTCCAGGGAGAGACACAAATCCCTTAAAGGTTCCCATGTGTATAAGTCTGCATTTGATGCTAGAATTTAACTGACAGATGTGTAAAAATCACATATAATTGAATGACTCCCTACTGACTTCACAGCTGTACTGTAGAAGCTGAGGTGTGTGAATTACTGCAGGGACAGCCCAGAAGGAGCTGCATGACTTCAGCAATATCCCCAGAAAGCCTCTCATTTGTAAATAGAAGCTTGGATTTATGCATACAAAGTAACTTTTTCATGAAACATCCTTTTTACAGGTATAATATTTAGACCAGAAACAGATCATAAAATCCTTAGTGTTTGTGCTATGACAATTATAGAACTAAACTTGTAGAACCAAATTAGCATAAATACGATGTTCTCATTGCTTTCAGATTTATTTTCTTTATTGTTCATGAGTCTTACAGAATAAAATAGCTTCAAGAATTTTGTTTGAATAAAACCAGGAACTCAAATATATCTGGTTTAAAATACCTATTTATTCAAACTTGAAAATTACCAAAATAACTCAAATTAATTTAAAGTTCTGCTTTATAATTTGTGAGCATTAATCATGATACATCAACTCAAATGGAATAAAAAATGCCTAGCAGATTAGTAAGGTACACTTCTGGGAGTTTGTGGGGGGAATGAGATGAGGGAGATTATACTATGGGGAAGACCTGCCCCCCAGTGTGCGTGGTACTAACCAATAGACTTGTTGCCTGAATGGGCTAAAAGAAAGGGAGGTTTCTCAAAAGCTCCCATCTATACCATGTATGCTAAAGTGAGCTTCCAGACCTTTCACCTTGGACTGGTGCTGGTGCTGCATCTGTGTCTTTTTTTTTCCCCCACCAGGAATTAAACTCAGGGCCTTGTGCTTACCAGGTAGGCTCTTGTGGAGCTGAGCTATATCCCTGGCAGGTGCTGTATTTTTTACTACTCTTGTTCTTTGGCTTCCATCTTGGCTGAGTAGTGACTAGATCCTCTTGCTCACCAACATGCAGAAAAATCCACTGCGGATTCCCCCAACTCTGATCCTATAAGAGTGTAATAAATCCTCTTAACAGTTTTTATTACTATATTTTCTATTGACTGTGTTTCTCTAGAGAATGCTAACAAAAACAGATTTGGGTATCAGGAATAGTTCTAAATAAAACAAATTTTAAGCATACATTTCTCTCATTGGCTTAGTGGTTAGTGGAGTTGGCTTTCTAATATGATGAGACTTAAAATTGGTGTCTTCTTTTCTTTTGATGATGTAGAGAGTGCTAATACTATGTGATATGAACTGTTTAAAGTAATAGGCAACATAGATTCAGTTGATTTTCCTCATGTGTTACTTTTGAGATGCAAATAATTTAATAACTATATGCAATATTTTAAATAGGTTTTGGAAGTGAGAAGTGTAATGCTATTTGGTGATGCTCTTAGCATTTCTGGGTGAATTACTACAGAAAATCATGAGCTCATATTAACAATATAAATTCTTCTGAGAGTTGCTTGAAGGAGCATCTTCTCTCCTTTAGTCAGAGGGCTAAATTTACTGAAAGCCAAACACTATCCTTCATAATGTGATTGACTAAATCATAACACAAGTTTAATGCTATATTTTAAATGGTACCTGCATTTAATCTGATAGCACAGATGAAAAAGAATGAGATCCCCTAAATTGAGACAGAGATGTCTGAGAATGACCTGAAGAGTCTGATGAAGAGGCTGGGGATATTGGACTCCTAAATTTTGATCAGATTATTTTGCCAGAGGTAGAGGTTTCTTCATTCTGTGGCAGAGGCATCTTCATTCCCAATCCCTATGATATTGGCCTCTCAACCTCTGCCCCAAGAAACTCATCCTGTGTTGCTTATGGAAATTGCAATGACCTCTCCTGAAACAGTTACAAAGCAAGACAGTGCTGGCCTTCTTCAGGACCACTCTGCCAACTGTAGACCTATAGCCAGGTTTAAACATCAGAAAGCTCCTAAAAGTGAAATACCCAGAGTAATCCACAAGGAAGTATGTCACATTCCCAGTGAACTTGCATTTTACAATTTATACAATCAGAGGTCAAGAAAACAGATACAGGTAAGGATTTTAAGAGTATAGGATAATGGTGCTAGCAATAAAAGCTAGGATCTAGCTGGATCTTTGACATGGGCACATTAAATAGAAATTATTGATATAAGATCACAGCTCTTATAAATAATATAGGTGCTTATTCGGTTATTTGCTTTGTTGGCTGAAATAGGGATCAAAAGATGGTCCCTTTGAATGAACTGAAGATGTCTGATACTCCTTGGTTTAAGGTTGATTCTGCCTCTTGGTAAAGGATTCAATTTTCAGTAAAAAAAAAATTGGAGTACTTATTATATTTATAAAATGAATACACATATTTCCCCATATTTATAAAGTGAAACTTCATGATTAAATGTTATGTTTATTTTTGAAGTGCTAAGGTGTCCACATAGTTGTCTTTTTTGATCTCCTTAAATTCTTTATCAATTTAGAGCCCAAAAGACAAAGTAACTGATGATAATGTTAACCATATGTGCTCTTTAAATGGAGGATGCTTATATACTGAAAGAAGCTTAGTGTAATATCGAAATTAGGGCTCTTCCTAGCCAATCACCCAATTTTAAGACCATGAGGAAAAGAATTAAGGAATTCTTTTTTAAAAGTATATTTTAAGAGAGAAAGAAGAGAAAAATTTAAAAACACAAAATACAAAAAGTAAGAAGAAAAGTAGAATACAGAGTTCAAAAAAATTAACATCATAAATCACTACTTGATACATTACATATTGTTAAAATAGTTGTTAAAGTTACAAAGTCAAAGCATAAAAAGTGGGTAGACACTCAAACATTGACAGTACAAACTCTTCTATTCAATGATCTAACAAAAGCTCAGTAATATGGTCATCTATTTACACACTATACACACCATTATATCCCTTAGAGCACTTTCCTTCCCTTTCCCTTTTACAATATCTATCATATCTATTATACTTTTATATCTATTATATTTTTTGGATAACATTATTCTGTCAGTTCTTATTATTTTTTACACTAGATAGACAATGTGATATTTACTAATGTGAGTCTTGCTTATTTCACTAATGAATATAGTCTCAACTTGCTGCCATTTACTGCTAAAGGCCTCAGGATCATCCTTTTTTTATAGCTGAGAAGTTTTCCACTGTATAAAAATACCATACTTTTTTCATCCACTCTGCTGTTGATGGACATTTTGGTTGTTTCCAAGATTTAGCTATCACAAATTGTGCTGCTATTTATGAACATGGGTGCACATATATCACTGTGACATGACCTTTTCAATTTTTTCTGGGAAAATACCCAGGAGGGGAATAGCTGCATTGAATGGAATTTCCATTCCTAGTTTTTTGAGGATTCTCCATACTGACCTCCACAGTGTTTGCACCAGTCTGCACTCCAACCAACAGTGGAGAAGTGTTCTTTGTTCCCTGCAGCCACACCAACATTTGTTATCAGTTGTTTTATTGATGGCAGCCATTCTTTCCGGGGTGTGATGAAATCTCAATGCTGTTTTAATTTGCATTTCTTGAATGACCGGTGATGGTGAACATTTCTTCACGTATTTATTTTCCATTTGTGTATCTTCATCTGAGAAATGTGTATTCATCTCTTATGTCCATTTTTGAAGAGGGTCTTTGAATTTGGGGGGATTGATGTTTTTCAATTCTTTGTATATTCTGGATACAAGTCCTTTTCCTGAGGTATTGTTGGCTAAAATTATTTCCCATTCTGTGAGTTTTCTTTTCACTTTGTTGGTGATTTCTTTGAAGTACAAAAACATTTTAGTAACATGAGATCCCAGTTTTTGACACTTTGAAATGTTTTCCATGCGGTTTACATTTTATTCATAAATTCTCTCCCTACCCCTATGTCTCCAAGATTTTTACCTACTATGTCTTCTAGTAGATTTAGTGTTTCTGCTTTAATATTTAGATCCTGGATCCATTTTAATTTTAGATTAATGTACGGTGATATGCATGGGTCTAGTTTCAATCTTTGACATGTGGAAAGCCAGTTTTTCCTACATCATTTATTAAAGAAGCTATCTTTTTTCCAGTGAACATGTTTAGCACCTTTGTCAAACATCAGGTGGCTGAGGGTCTTTGTAGTTGGGTTTGCATCTTCTAATCTGTTCCATTGATCTTCAGGTCTATTTATTGGATGGTACCATGCTGATTTTATCACTGTGGCTTTGTAGTATAGTTTCAAGTCAGGTATTGAGATGCCTCATATCTTGCCTTTGTTTCCCAGAGTTCCCTTTGGTATTCTAGGTTTCTTCTGCTTCCAAATGAATTTTAGGAATGTCTTCTCCAGATCTTTAATGTATGTCAATGCTATTTTGATTGAGATTGCATTAAATCTGTATAACAGTTTTGGGAGTACGTACATTTTCACAATGTTGGTTCTTCCTAGCCAAGAGCAAGGAATATCCTTCCATTTTCTAATATCTTCTTCAATCTTTTTTAGAGTAGTATAATTTTCAGCATATAGTTCTTTTACATTCTTGGTTAGGTTGATTCCTAGGTATTTCATTTTTTTAGATGCTATTGTAAAAGGTAATATTTACATAATTACTCTCAGTGAGTTTTTATTTGTGTGGAGAAATGTTATTGATTTTTGAGTGTTGACATTGTATCCAGCTATACTGCTGAATTTGTTTATTACCTCTAGTAGTCTTTTAGTGGAGTTTTGGGGTCTTTTATGTAGAGTATCATGTCATCTGCAAATAATGATAATTTAACTTCTTTTCCTATTTTTATTCCTTTTATTTCTCTCTCTTGTCTGATTTCTCTGGCTAATATTTCCAGAACTATATTGAAAAGGAGTGGTGATAGTGAACATCCTTGTCTTGTTCCTGATTTTAGAGTGAAGGCTTTCAGTTTTTGTCCATTTAGTATAATGTTGGCAGTTCGTTTGTCATAGATGGCCTTTATGAGATTCTATTCTGAGTTTCTGTGAGGTTTTTATCATGAAAAGGTGTTGGACTTTTTTTTTCATTTTTTATTTAAAGATAAAAAAACAGGAAAAAGGTAGAAATATTACAGAATTTCAAGAAAAGATAAATAGTAAGAAATCACTAGTTGATACATTACACATTGTTCTTTTAGAAATAGTTATTCAAGTTACAGGATTAAAGCACACAAAGTAGGCACTAAAGCAGTGAGAGTGCAAACATATCTGTTCAACAATCCAACAAGAACCTAGAAATATGGTCATCAATCCCACACATCTAAACATACATGCAGCTATATCAGGTGTTGGACTTTATCAAAAGCTTTTTCTGCATCTATTGAGATGATCATGTGATTTTTATTTTTGGCTCTGTTGATGTGGTGTATTACATTTATTGATTTGTGTATGTTGAACCATCCCTGCATTCCTGGAATAAATCCCACTTGGTCATGGTGTATAATCTTCTTAATGATTTGCTGCATTCTATTTGCCAATATTTTATTGAGAATCTTTGCACCAATGCTCATTAGTGAGATTGGTCTCTAGTTCTCCTTCTTGGTTGGGTCTTTCTGTGGTTTTGGTTATCAGAGTGAGACTTGCCTCCAAGAATAAGTTGGGGAGGACTGCTTCTCTTTCAATTTCATTGAAGAGTTTAAGGAGTATTGGCATTAAATCTTCTCTAAATTTTTTATAGAATTCAGCTGTGAATCAATCAGGACCTGGGATTTTCTTTATTGGTAAGTTTTTAATTACATTTTCAATTTCAGTAGCTGATATTGGGTTATTCAAAATTGCTATATCTTCCTGGTTGACTTTTGGTAGTTCATATGTTCCTAGAAATCTGTCTATTTCCTCTGTATTTTCCACCCTATATTAGTAGAGATTTTCAAAGTAGGTGTTCATGATCTTTTAAATTTCTGTGGGAGCTGTAGTAATTTCCTTCTTTTCAGTCCTTATTGCATTTATTTGAGTTTTTTCTTGCTTTTTCTTGATAAGGTTGACTAGGGGTTTATAAATTTTGTTTATTCTCTCAAAAAAAAACACCAGCTTTTTGATTCATTAATTCTTTGTAGTTTTTAACATTCAATTGCATTAATTTCTGCTCTAATCTTCACAATTTCCTCTCTTCTGTGGGCTTTGAGTTTGACTTACTCTTCCTTTTCTTGAAGCATGAGATGTAGCATTGGGTTATTTATTTGTGTTCATTCCATTTTCTTCATGTAACTATTTATTGCTATATATTTCCCTCTTAGGAGTGCTTTCATTGCATCCCATAGGTTATGGTATGTTGTATCTGCATTTTCATTGTGTTGTAGGTATTGTTTTATTTCCTCTTTAATTTCATCTGTAACCCACTGGTTATTCAGAAGGTTATTGTTTAATTTCCATGTATTTATGCAGGCTTTGCAAGCTTTTTTGCCATTGATTTCCAATTTCATTGCGCTATGATCAGATATTATGCATGGGATAATTTCGCTCCCTTTGCATTTAGTTAAGAATGCTTTATGGGTTAATATATGGTCTATTTTGGAGAATGACCCATGTGCAGCTGAGAAGAATGTATTTTCTGATGTGGTTGGGTGGAACACTCTGTAAACATCCACTAAGTCCATTTGCTTACAGGTACGATTCAGTTCTGTTATTTCTTTGCTGATTTTTTGTCTAGTTGATGTATCTCTTTGAGACAGTGGGGTGTTAAAGTCTCCTATTACAATTGTGTTCTTGTGTATTTAGTTTTTCATGTCCATTAGGTTCTGTCTTATATAGTTGGGTGCTCCTGTATTTGGTGCATATATATTTATAATTATTAGTTCTTCCTCTTGTAGTTTTCCACTAAGTATATAGTGGCCTTCTTTATCTCTTTTAATCCTTTTAGATTTGAAGTTCACTTTGTCTGCAAACAGAATAGCTACCTCTGCTTTTTTCTGGGTTCCTGTTGCATGGAATACTGTTTTCCATCCTTTGACTTTTAATCTATGAGTTTCTTTTTGAGTCAGATGTGTTTCTTGTGTATGGTATATTGTGAGATCCTGCTTCTTGATCCATTCCTTCCACCTGTTGAGCCAACTTACATTTATGGATATCACTGATATGTACTGGCTTGACTTTGCCATGTTGTGTTCCTCTTGTTGGTTTCCTGCTTTTTTTCCTTGTTTAGTTTCTTGTCCAGCCTGGTGGTTTCTTTTTGTTGTTCTGGAGATTGTGGTCATTTTTTTCTCTATCTAGCATGCCTTTCAGCTTTCTTTCTAAGGTTGCTTTGGTGGACATGAATTTCTTTATTTGTTGTTTGTCATGGAAGTATCTTGTTCCTCCATTAAATTTGATAGACAGTTTTTCTTGGTACATCACTTTGGGTTGAAAGTCATTTTCTTTTAGGGATTGAAATACTTCACTCCAAGCTCCGCTTAACCTGAACGTTTACACTGAGAATTCTGCCAAGATTCTAATTGGCTTTCTTTGATAAGTGAGTTGTGTCTTTTCTCTAACAGCTTTTAGTATTCTGTTTTTATGTTGTATGTCTGAGATCTTAATTACTATATGTCTGGGTGTAGGTTTATTTTGGTTATCACTGTTTGGCATTCTATGTGCGTCACTTATTTGTATATCATATTTTTTTTCCACGTTTAGGAAATTTCTGTCATTGCTTTTGTGAACAGCTTATTTATGTCCTGTGCATGTTCTTCTGCCTCCCCACTGATGCCTATTAGTCTTACATTGTTTTTCCTGATATCATCTTGAAGCTGTTGGATTGTTATTTCATTCTGCTTTGTTGTTTTTATAAGTTCTACCCTTTTATGATTGCTATCTGTGATCCTGTCCTCAAGGTGCAAAATTCTATCTCAGTTTCATTTAAATGGTTTTGCCAGCTTTCAATATAATTTTTTGTTTCTTGTATATCTCTATGAATTTGTTCCACGGTTTCTGCTTGTTTTCTGCACTGTTGTTTTAAAGTTTCAATCAATTCTCATGCTCCTGTATCTTTTTATCTATTTCTTCTCTAGCTATGTTGAGTAAGTGATTTATTAACACTTTATTTCTGTCTCTATATAAGACATTATTTCTAATTTGAATCCATGGATTTGTTTCTTTCCTTCATTTGCTATCATTTCAGAGATTTCTGGTGTACGACTTTTAAAGTCTTCTGTTTCATTGTCGCCTGTACTTGCTCCTGATGGACTAGATGTTTGAGATTGCATTTTGTCTTTTTGTTTAGTCATTTTCACCTTTTGGGTAAATATCTGGTCTTTCTATCCCAATAGTCACAGCTGTCCATAGTGTGAGTTTTAGGGTCCTACAGTCTGGCTGATATTTTTTAAATTGCTGGGTACCACAACGAAGAGAAGATCCAGTCACCTGAATTCCTCCTACAGGGTCTGTTGGGTGAGTCCTATATTCTTTTGGGGCTAACTAGCCTAGAAGTATTAATGTAGGTCAACTCTTAGTTCCTGCTGTTGCTATATCTTCAGGTTTTTGCAGGTCACCAGAGCTCCCTGGCTATAGTGTTTGTGTCAGCTGAGGCCTTAATGTGTCACTGGGGGTCTTATAAGTTTTTTAAAATTTTCTCTAAGTTGGGGGTGCACTTCTCTACCAGTGCATTCTCTGTGTGGGGGAGGGGATTACGCACTCTCTTGCCAGGTTAGCCAAGGTCTTACTGGCTAAGTTGGAGGGAGTTTCACTTCCACTCCTATTTACTCACTCTATTTTAGGGGAAAACTCACCACACTGGCTAGAGCCTGCTAAGGTCTTCTGTTTTGGTGAGGGGTTCCTGAGTGTCTCATCCAGCCAGCACAGAAATCCACTGTAGTCCAAGGTTCCAATGTTCCCAGTGAAAGGGCGTGCCCAGCAGTGGCAGTCCTGGACAGTTTAGGGATGGGGTGTGGGCTTCTGTGATGTTCCTGGTGGAAGGGCAGGCCCAGTGGTTGACTTAAGGAATATTTGAGTTTGAACATCTGATATATATTTTGTAACCTGAACAAATACTTCTAATATAGCAATATGCAATATATTAAATAGTATGAATTTCTTACTGTTTTTTGAAATACTGTATTATTTATCTTTCTTCTGTTTTTTTTTCTTATAATAAAAAACTAAAGAAATATAGATTTATATATCCTCTGGTGCTTAGAAGTAACACTCTACATGAATAGGGTCCCAATTCATGTGAACACTCTACATGAATAGGGTCCCAATCCAGGTCTCTCAGAATTCTCCCAGAATGAGATTAGGATTATAAAGAGTAAAATTAGCCTCTAGGGACCTTAGATATTAGAACTTTCATGAAAATAAATTATAATGTATTGTTAACTAGTTGAACAAACATGAGTTTTTATTATGAATCAGTGACAAAATTCAAAATGATTTGGTAGTCTGAGAAAGAAAATATTGCTGTTTTGGAAATGAAAAGATATTAAAATATAAATTAACGAATAAAATTACTAGATTAATTAAAGTCTGAATTTGGTTCAGTAGAAAATAGGTATCAATATGACATCTAGAATGTAACAATGAAAGTATGATAAACAAAACACAATTCGAGACCCTGAAGTAGAGAATGAGTAGGTATGTGTCCTATCTCATCATGGGACATTTCTCCTGTAGGACACTGGTTTGTTGATCATCAGTGCAGACATTTTCTCCTTGTATACTGCCTCTTTCCAAACTCTCTATTCTTTTTTTTTTGTATGCTTATAAAGCTGAGGGGTACAATATATGTTTATCAAAGTTTAAACTCACTGATGACGTGAAAAATCCTAGTAGTAATGGAAAGAAATGTCCTTAAAATGAGTGAAGCCAAGTACAATAACTACAGGAAAACCTTTCCTCTAAGATGAGAAACAAGTCAGAGATGCCTACTGTAAATGAATTAGCCTATACTGAAACACCAAAAGGAATAATGAGAGAAGAATAAGAAAAAATATAGGGAGACAATAAAGCTATATAAATATTCATAAAGACAATAGGACTGTTTCTTATTGTCTTTGTCCTTGACAAAACAACTGATGAGCAGAACAAGCTGGTACCCTTTTGGTTCTATATTTTTTCTTGGCCTGGAAAGCTGAAGGAGATCTGTTTAATGACCAGTGGAGGTTTAAAGTGAAGCAGTTGGTTGATGTATTATGCCAGCCAGATGAGCCTGTAAATAAATCACATGGTGAACTTATGTCTGCCTCTTGCGCAAACATTCACAGCATTATGGCTGTGAATTCACTTTTGCTTTCTGAATTGCAAACCAATAAACAAAGCAAAACAAAATCTTATAGCTAACTCTAAGAAGGAAAGGACTGTGGAAAGAAGAAGGAGGAGGAGGAGGCAAAGGAGAAGAAGGAAGAGGAGGAAAAGGAGGAGGGGGGAGGAGGAGAAGGAGGAGGAGGAGAAGGAGAAGAAAGAGAAGAAGAAGAAGGAGAAGAAGAAAGAGAAGAAGAAGAAGAAGAAGAAGGATTAGAGAAGAAGATGGAGGAGAAGAAGGAGAAGAAGAAGAAGAAGAAGAAGAAGAAGAAGAAGAAGAAGAAGAAGAAGAAGAAGAAGAAGAAGAAGAAAAGGAGGAGAAAGAGAAGGAGAAGGAGAAGGAGAAGGAAGAGAAGGAGAAGGAGAAGAGGAAAAGGAAAAGGAAGAAAAAGAAGAAAAATAAGAACTTCAAACTAAATAATTAAGTTAATTATGTAAAATTAAAATCTGTTTCTTAAAAAACAAAATGAAAATTAAAATACATGCTGTAGCATGTACAATGTATTTGCAGAACATATACTAACATACATTATAATCTAAAATATATATACTTAAATATATAGTATGTAAATATTCCAAAATAAATCTTGGCAAGAGATATAATGAAGCAATCTGTAGAGTAGGGAACAGAAATTTCTGCAAATGTTTAAAATTATAGTCAGTTTTATAATGTCAAATTAATTACTCAGGAAATTTGTGCTGATTTAACTCATATCTCTAGGTGAAATGAAAAGTTTGATAAAATCAAGTAGAGTAAGAAGAACCATAGGAAACCTCAAAAAGTATTAAATTGTAAAAAATTTAAATAAGCTGTAAGAGAAAATGTGGACAATATCTAAGAAAGTAAAATACTGGCATAATTTCGGGTCTAGCATTTTTATTTTTAAGCATATGTCCTACAAAATTCATAACATTTGCACAAAATAAGACTTGTACAATTTATTTAAGCATCACTTATATTTATAAACATTAGCAAAGCACAATTACTTGGAAAAAACAAGAGGTGTTCCAGTTACATAATAGATTTTTTTTGGAATTCCAATAGATTTGTAGATGTATCAATATGTAAATCACCAAACATAATACTAGCCAACAAAACATAAGTATATAGAGAACAGATTATTTATACACGCAAAACATGTAATAGAAAATATTATACCATGTATTTATAAAAAGTAGATTTTGTATCTGTCTAGTAACTCAGATAAACATCCAATATGCAAAGGGCTTGAATTATGCAATCAAAAGTAATGCACTTCAAATTTTAAGTTTTACATTAATTGTTTATGAAATATAAAAGAACATTAGTTTATCATTTACATTCATTTAAGTCATGTGTATTTCAGGCTTCTTCCGGACTTGAACAGACTGGAGAAGCTTGCACTAAGTGCTGTCCTAAGCTGTATGCATCTACTTTGGGCTTGAATTCAGTGCCAAATAAGATAAAATATTAAACTATTTATGATGATTAACTCTATGCACAAAGCATTCCGAAATAGACTCTTGCCTCCAACTCATCTCCCAGACCTTTTCAGAAGAAAGAAATTAGAAAAAAATGAGAGAAAGAACAGATTACTGGCTTTAGGCTTTTGATCAATAGCACTCCTGTATGAGCAAGATTCTGTACCCTAGAGGCGTGACAATACAATGTATTGGTCTGAACTCTAGACTTTCTGATTCTATAACAGTGAAGTGTAAGAATTTGCATTTCTAAGGGATTCCAGGGGATGTTGATCCTGCAGACCTTGGTATCTCCCTTTGAGAATAATTGGATGCAACCTGAACTGTTTCTGGAGCTTATTAGAAATGCAGAATCTCAAGCTCCAACTCAGATCTGATAAAGCAGAATCCACAGTTTTCTATTATTTGTAACTGTGTGTTTTAAAAATATAACTTGATTTTGGAAAAGTTTTAAACTTATAGAAATACTGTGACAATAAGAGGGAATTTCCATGCATCTTATATCCTGTAATATATTAGAGTGATATGCTGGTTACATTGGTATAGACATATTACTATGTTGTTAAATAAATGCATAACTTAAACCAGATTTCCTCAGATTGTATGTAAGATTATTATTCTGTTTCAGAGTACTATACATGAGGATATCATATTGTGTTGAGTCTTTGTGTCTCCATAACATCTTCTTGGTTGTGACAAATTTTCTTGGTTCTGATGACCTGACAGCTTAGAGGAGTGGGGGTTGGTTACTTTGTGGTACATGCATCCTTTCTACTTGGTGCTTATCTCACCAGCAAGTGGGAGAGAATTTATTTATGCCTTTGTAGGAAGAAACCACAGAAATGTAGTGATATTTCCCTCAGACTGTATTAAGGCTATATATTATCAACTTAACTTTTTTGTTTCTGATAGTAACTTTGATTGCCTGCTGTGATGCTGTCATCATTTTTATTTTACTTAAGAGTTACTTTTTTCTTCCCTTGATAGTATAGTGTTACTTCTTAGAATGTAGTCATTTTGTGCAGCTTACATATAAAACACGGATAATTGTCAGATGGCAGAGTATTTACCTAGTTTGCTCATAATGCATTTGTTTTCAGACTTAGAACTTACCACATACATTTCTAAAATTAGCAAAAAGATTTAAGATCTGGAAATCCCATAAATCTTATTACCAGTGGCTTCAAGAATTATGCAAAACTGATTTGCATAAGTTCACACTTTAGAGTTTGTGAGTCTTATATGTGTTTAAAACAATATTTACATTGAGAAGCTCTTTTTGAAGTGAGTCTTAATTAAAACTTAATGATGCCTTCTGAAAATTTACCAGTTTAGCAAAACCTACCATATCAGCTGCAGCCCAGATAATAAGAGCTACAACTCACACAGTTCAAAACCATCTGCCACGGCCCACCTGGCTGCAGCTGCAAATCCGACTGTGGTCTGTTTGCTCACATCCAGATTGCTCAACAGTTCACATCCAGATTTTCCAGCCAAGGCATCATCGGTTTTGAATTTTATGATGCCACTTTTTCTCTGTTCCACTCAGCCAGTCTGTCACTGTTAAAAAACAGTGATGTAAGATTTAAAGTGTCAGGACTATTCAGACTTCATGCAGGATAGGAAGGTCTCTTCTAGTCACAGCACAAGCTGGAGATTCTGGGAAAACATACCCACTACTCTGAAGCAGAAAAGTAGAAGGGTGGTTTGTGTTTCTTACCTTAGGTATGAAAATGGGTCTTCCCACAGCACTTGATACTTGAAGAAAGAAAAACAATGAAGAGAGTTTATTTAGCTCATCATTCATACATCAAAAAAAAAAAAACACAACTTTGCCAGTACTTGCTTCTGAGGTTTTGACATAATTAATCTCATGCATATTAATTAACATATATACTCATTTAAGATAAAGAAATACATATCACGGTGAAAACCAGAAGACTTTTCCCCTTCCTATCCCAGTGAAGGCTGGATTGAGGGGGAAAAAGTCTGTGCATTTTTGAAGCTAATACAAAACAAAACAAGGAGAATTAAATAATGAGAGGTATTACCATAGTGTAAAAATTAAATATCATTATTAAAGTACTCAAAGATATTGAACAAATTTACTCACAATATTTAAAGTTAAAATTAGAGAATTGTTCATAAAAAACGAGAGTAATAAAATTATTAATGAAACACTATATCAAAAGTGACACACTTAAGATATTAAGAAGTTCATAAATCTTTTCCTCTTCCTCTGCTTCTTTCTCCAAAACAGTGTTAATCCTGCCTAACAATGGGGATTGCAAGTGGCAGGAAATTGAATATTGAAAAGCACTATAATTCTAAAATTTCACTCAAACCCAGACATAAATGTTGCTATCTTAAGGATCAGTTGGAATTAAGAAAGAGAGATTATCCATATATCAATGATATAGGGGAGAAATTAAAAATAAAGTGAAAACATAGACTTCTTTATATACACAATACACACATAAACCCAATAAACATATGTGATGGTCTAAGCATATATCGATGTGCATATATATATACAATCATGAGTCATTTCACCCTAGGACACATTCTGAAACACGTGGTAGCCGATTTCATTATTGTGTGAACATCACAAGTACTCTTTGAAAATGATAGATGTTAGGAATCAAATATATTGTTCAATCTCAGGGCAATAAACAGATACACAATTATAAGATGTGTGGAGCTGCAGGTGGTTCCTATGGCATATTTTATACAGCAAACATTTTATGTAAGTTGAAAGCATAATTTTTTCATTATGTTAAGCTTGATGTTAATGAGTACAAAGTCTGATCAAAGAAATGGTGGATTTAAAAAGAATTACACTAAAATAAACATTGTCATTAATCACCATTAAAATATTTCCTCCTTACTCCAGATACATTTATTACATTTCTCTCTCCACTTTCTGAGGCAGTTCTAGACCTCTTCCTTCATAGTTATCTTTAGTTTCACTATTGTGGCTCCATCGATATTCTGAACAGATTTAAAATATCTACCTTTCAGGGCCACTCTGAGGAAGAGCTCAGAGTCACACAGTACCTCTTGCTGGGTGAATGAGATACATAACGATACACCTCGGTAATTTTTACAATCCTGCCTTTTCACTGAATGGCACTTAGCAGCAGCATTCACCATGTTTTTGATGACAATTTATAAAGACACTCAGAAAAGTGAACTTCCAAAACTCCCTTAGAAAAGAGCAAGAATGATGGGATAACTGGTTGAGAAGAGAGAAAGGTATTTTGTAGGCATTAATAGTAATGTATTTTTTAGTGTAATACATTTTTTAAGAAATGTAAAATTAACACACATGTTGACCATACTCATAAACTGGTAACCTTATCAAGTATTATACATTGTACATAATTGTATGTGTTATAACCTCTATATTACTGAGAGCGTAGTGAGTTTTTTGTTTTGTTTTTCTTATATGCAATTTGTTGTCCAACTCTCCCATTGTTCCTTTTGATAAATAATACATTTCTACATACCTAACAACTTTGGTTCACTTTTTTTTCCTGGGCCTTTTAAATTTTCAGTGGTTGTCTTGGGAATTACAAGTAAAGCCATAAGTTTATAATAAGCTAGTTTGAAGAAATCAAATTAGTTTGACTAGTATAAAACCATTCAATTCTATACATCTTGACCTACTCTTTAAATTGACTATTATATTTTTGTGTGCATTTGTTTGATTTTGTCCTGTTTAGACTTTAACTTCTTGGGACTAGCAGTTAATATCTTTCATCAGTTTTTATAGTTTTGAGGTCATTATGGTTATAAATATCATTTTCGTTACTTGTTCTACTTCTTCTCAACTTGAGAGTCACAATATGTATGTTTTGATCCATTTCTTGCTGCACCACAAGTCCCTTAGTCTTGGTGAACTTTTTTTTTTTAATTTATTTTGTCTTTCTGCTACTAAGTGGTTATAACTTTGCCTTAATTTATCTTCACTGATTCTGCTTCCTATTCAAATATTTCAAAACTTTTAATTTGCAAATGGTTTATTTTGCAACTTCTGAATATTTGTTTGGTTTCCTTTCTTAACTCTGTGTTATCATTGACAATCTCATTTTGCTCATGCATGAATTTTTAAGTTTCTTTCAGGTTTTCAGTTCCTTGCACATATCTAAGGCAGTTTATCTAAAATCTTTGTGTAGGGCTGGAGGATTAGCTCAGTCATACTGCTTGCTTAGTATAAATGAGGCTCTGGGTTCAGTTTCTAGCAGGAAAAAAAAAAAAAGAGAAAGAACGAAAAAAGAAAAAAACGTAATTAAAGTCATTGTCCAGTAAATCAAATACCTGTAGTTCTTCATAGACATTATTTGTAAATTTTAATTTCCATTTAGATGGGTCTTATTTTTATATTTATTTTCTTGTGGTTTTGTTTGTAGTTTGTGTAGAAAAATTTGAATATGTTAATTTGGTAACACTATGAATCAGAATGTCCTACTTCCTGAGGTTTAATGTTATTGATTGCTAAAGGCTACCTCTGGTTCAGTCATTATTTTCAGAATTTATCTTGATTTCCAGAAGGTCACACAAAATATACAGGAATGAGTACTTCAAATTTTTATGAACCAATCCTGTGCTGGGACCCTGGTCTGACCCACATTCAGACCATTTGCAATTGTGCCTCAGATTCAGTTTGACTTTCTGCCAGCACAATGAATGAAACTTAGTCTTCTGTCTTTTTTTTTGTTTTGTTTTTGTTTTTTTGTCTTTTTGAGAGAGGGTCTTGCTATGTAGTTCGGATTGGCCTTGAGCTCACTTTGTAGCCCAGGCTGGTCTCTAACTCACAACAATCCTCCTGCCTCAGCCTCCCGAGAGCTGGGATTACAGGCGTGAGCCACCACGCCTGGCAGTCTTCTGTCTTTTAAGATTGTGCTTTCCCATGGACATGCATATTGCTTTTTAAATTCTTCAATATGCAAAAGCACATATGATGCCCTAATTTTCAGAAGAAATGCTCTTGTCATATTCTGTCTTCATTCTTTAGGCTATCCATAGTAGGTCACAAGCATACAATATTGACCCTCTAAGCTGCAGGTTTTGAAGTCCCGTTATGATGTTTTTTGAAAAATGTCAATGTCTTTGATACCATGATTATGATTCAAGCTGTGAATGTCTTGTGCCATCCCTTCAGAAAGCCTCCAGACATATTATAACAGACAAGCACAATAATTTGTTAATGAAATATTTTTCCTTGCAAAAGCCACAACTGAAATCCCATTCTTTGAGACTGTCACCAAATCAGAATGAAAATGGGGCAAGAACAAAGAATAAATAGTACTAGCTCAATTTAGCATTTCTCGTTGCCTTTTTCTTGCGTTAGCATTTAATTTAATATTGTAAAATGCTAATGGTTGTCCCGCAGTCTGACAAAGTTGACTGGTGTGATGCTGGAGAAGAGTGTCAACATGATGGGTTTTGGCTTCCTATGGTAGAAGCAGACTTCTAGTGTATCTGTGGGGGGCACAGACATTTGTCCTTGGTGTATATGCTTGGACCCTGGTCCCTTTCTCTTTAGAAGGATTTCTTTCTCTGCTTCCTGGCAACCATGAACTACACATGTTTGTGTCACTATAACATTCTACCATGATATTTCTGCCCTAAGCTAGCTCACCACAGACTGAGTATTCTGAGAGCTTTTCTTCATATTAAATTTCTTCTCCTTTAAATTGTGAGTATTCAATGTTGCATCTTAGCAATGGAAAAGCCAATGAATTCTGAAACATTTTAATAAAAACATATTTCTGTGGTGAGGTGGGGCTTTGCATGCACCTACACAGCATTTTTCTGATATTATTCTTCAAAAGCTCATCTTTTAAAGAGTCTATTAGAATACATTTCAGGACTCAGTGAACTGGAAGATAGGAAAATAAATTACTTAGTACATAGGACATTCTCTCAGAAGGCTATATTTAGAAATATTTTACAGGCCTGGGGATTTAGCCAGTGGCACAAGTGCCTCCCTGGCAAGCACAAGGTCATGAGTTCAATCCTCAGTACAACAAACAAACAAACAAACAAACAACACTGAAAATACTTTACAGAAGCAAGTGATGAATTACTGCTATGAAGGAATGCTATTTATTAAAATGTTTATTCCATTCCCATTAAGCTACCATGATGTATCTCTATACATAATGTCAATGTAAGTATAAATCTATTTTGTGACTTTTTCTGTTTTCCATTGTTTGAACCAATTTCACAGTCTTAATCAACTTAGTTGTATACAAAGATATGGTATCTTGTAGTCTAATGGCTTATATCCTGTTTTATTAAAAATATTTGTTTCATCTCTTCTTACATACATAAAAACATGCAAGGTTTTTGTGGATATTTATTATATATCAGTACATTCATCATGTTCAACAAATTTTGTATTATTATTGAAATTACCCTGGAGACTTCAAATATTCATAAGTAGAATTGTCAAAAACTTTGAAATTCTGATATTTTATTTTATAGGTAAACTGTCCAGTTAACCAGCCACATTTTGGAAGACACATTTTTTATTGAACAATAGCCTACTGAAAACTTGCCTGAGAAATACTTTTTTTTTTACAAAGGATAATAAATATACCCAGTCTCTACTTTTTATTAGTGTTTACAGCACTTAATAATCATATTCTTCATGTGGAATTTGTACATGCACATAACATATCCTAATTCTTTTTTGTCATCTTTCACTCCCCTCCCTCACCTTTCTTCTTTCCCTTTTTGCAAAACCTCTATTTGCATTTTTTAAAATTCATTTTCTTAAGGCAGATTGTGATACAGCATTTTGGTAAATAGTTGGAAAAAATGGAATTAGTAACTATGACAAAAAACATTCAGAGAAATATGAGACCCATGACACATTTTCTCTCAAGAAAAATGTCTATATTCTACAATCATAGAATATCTCAACTTGTATTTATTTATACTTAGTCTACTTGCACTCAGAATAATATAATCTGTAAGATAAAAGAAGGAAATTCCTATGTGGGGTGCCTATCAAGTTATTTCTATTGTGCAGACAATTTTCTACATCTTGATTTTCATTGTATTCATATAAAGCTTCTCTAATTATTCTTTAATTTTTAGATATATTTTATCTCCTTTATACCTTATAATTTATGTGAAAACCAAATGTGCAGAACTACTCTTAAAATGATAATACAATTAATATGATTCAATTGAAAAGATTTGTGTTAACTCATTTTCTATTTGCATGTTTTGTTAGGCTTGGTTTATCTGATTTTTCTCTATCTAGCTCCCTGTGTGTTCCAAGTGGCAACCTGGAGTTTGGGCAACAAGTGGCAAATATTCGTCAAACACATTCTATTTGTATGTCTGATAGTAAAAGGAAAATGTCAGAAAGCAGAAAAGAAAGAATGAAAGAAGTTTAAATCAAGATTCCTGATGTTTTCATACAGATTAATTTTAGATATATGTGTTTTTGTTAATTAGATAGAGTATGTTTTTTTTTTTTTTAAGAGAACAGAGTATACCTATAGATGTATGAAGGTTTCACATGATTCAGAGATCCATAGATAGTCAGGAGGGTGTCTTTAGACCAGCTGTGAAGTGCCAGGTAAGGGATAGCAATTAGGGTTTTCAGACTGGTCTAGAGCACAGGGTACATTTTTTCTGTAATTAACGACATTACAAACAACAATATACAGGGCACTCAGCATACACATGAATCGCATAAATGGTGGTAATTGTAGTAGTTCAGAGAAATGACAAGTCAGAAATATCTTGGGAATTGAAGGACATTTTATGGAGAAGATGAGATCTGAATAGTATTTATAAAGGAGAGCATGGAGAAAGATTTCTAAATAATAACAAACAATAAAACAGATAGGTTACTGCAGCAAAAACATTTAAAGCAAATGTTTATTTTAAGTAATGGTGTTAGTAAAAGATGAGCTGGATCAATATTTAAGTATCCAGTGATTAGAAAATCTGATCATACATGATGAGAGCTGTAATGACAAATACCCAATGAATTACAGATGTTGTGATCAAGAACTCAGAATATTTTCATCGACAAAGGTAATATAAAAATCAAATCTTAAAGTAGAATTCTGGGAAGACAAAAAAAGACAAATAGTGTAGGAATAGGTTACAAGGGGGCATGTGTGGGGATTTATTTATTTATTAGTACCAGGAATTGAACTCAGGACCTTGCACTTGCTAGGCAGGCACTTATGCAGCTGAGCTGTATCCCCAGCTCATGTATAGCAAGTTAAAGTTGTCTTATTCTGGTAAATAGTGATCTAAATGCCAAACTAGTGGCAACAAAGTAAACTAGAATGTCATAGAAATACTTGGATTATAATTATTCTGTTGAAATTTTATCGTGTTAAAAATGAGATACATAAAGAAAAGTAATGCAGTGCTGATCTCAAGAAACAATGTTCTCAAGTAAAATGCATTTGATGCTCACATCTTGACTTGCTTTACACTAACAGTGAGAAAAAATTCTAATGATACACTTAAAACTAAAGAAACATACAAAGACATAATAAATTGAGTTGAAATAAGATTAAAAATAAAATTGATTATGAATTAAGGTAGAGTTAAATATAAATATGAAACTCCTACATGCCACCAAAATATAAGATAAATTAGCTCTAAGTTATTTAGAAGTCAACAGAATAAAATTACTAAATTAAGTAACTTTTTAAAAACACATTTTAAAAAGTGCCAATTTTTGTAATTGAAATCTACTATGTATATCTCCTACATTTTATTTTAGTTATATCTAAGTGAATGTAAAATTTAAGGAAATGTTATTTAACTCTGTCCTTAAACAACTCATGCTCATAGTTTATACTTTACATTTTTAGATAATTATTTTTCAAAAATTAATTATATGGCACCGTGAATAATTTTCATCATATTTATGTGTTCATTTTGGTAGTGAGCATAATATTTTAGTGATTACTTGATTGAGAAACAGTAAGAGCTGTCACTATTGTGCATTCCTTGTACATGCTTTAATATTTTGATGACAATGAAATGGTTTGGAAAAAAGGAACTAAAAGAACAACCATCCAGCTGTGGGGAAAGAACATCCAAAGATTTCGTTACAATTTCTGTGTTAGGATGCTTGCTTTGGGGACCATTGGATACACATGTGGCCTCTACTGTTCTTTCACTATAGCCATAAAGAGCAACTGAAGCTCATAAAATAGTAGCTGGCAGATTTTAAAAATATAACAGCTTGCTCAAACAGGTTTCTATAGAGCTATCTAAGGAAAATATTCCTTCTAAAGCATAGCCAGGAGGTATTTATGTTAGAACTGCCTACTTTGTCACAGTAAACTGAGCATTCCCAGTGTAATAAAGGCTGTCAGATGGGGACTTCGGGTTTTCAATTTCAGTCAGTGATAGTCAGCAGGGTGCTTATGAAATATGGTAATTCAGTAAGTATAGAGTAACAATACCTGTTCCTCAAGTGAAAGCCAAATTCACACACACACACACACACACACACGCACACTATATTGTGTGCGTGTGTGTGTGTGTGTGTGCAATCAGATACACAGGCATGTATTCAAGGTATTTAACATAACAAATTCATTAACTTACACTTAATTTGTGGGAGTTCTGGACTTACTCATATGTGAAAGAAGCAAGCAGCTATCTTCAGGTAGAAATTTGAGAGGTAATAACTGTCTTTGCTGGTAATCCAAACATTTTGATGTGTTCACATCATATACCTTAATCTTTATTTTTTAATGAACAGGACCAATTAATGTTGTATTATCTGAAGACTAACATGTATTCAACCATTAACAGATGATAGTAAATTAGCTCATTAAATTACAGGAGTTACAGACATGAAATATCCTTCTGCAGATGTAAAATGGCAGCAAGAATTGTTGGAGAATGTTTTCAAAATTTTCCAGATTGTTTCAACTGTAGAATCTGGGAAGGAAAAGTTAAGAGAAGGAGAAGACAAATGAAAATAACCCTAAATATGTAGCAGGAATCAAGAATTATGCAGTGGGAGACAGAGAGAGAGAGAGACAGAGAGACAGAGAGACACACACACACACAGAGAAACACAGAGAGAGAAACACAGAGAGGCAGATAGAGACAGAGAGAGACAGAAAGACAGAGACAGGAAGACACTAATAGTGTTTTCAAAGGCAACCTTGCCTGAAGAACATACAGTAACTATCTCAATCCCCCAGAGGCATTAAACTGAGGTTTAAGATACGATATAGCTCTTGTAAAACGTCACAAGTTCATTAGTGAACTTCAGTAATTCATACAAATTCTGTTCAGTTCACTTAATCATTGGACTCACAACCACTGAAGTCTCAATGGAGTCAGAAAATTTTTCCTTCCACAAATGACTGCCTGTGCGATGCCTCCACAGTAGACTCAGGGTTTCTGATTCTAGGAGGCCTTCCGCAGGACAAGCATCCACAAACCCAGTAGTAAGGAGAACAGTTGGAACAGACCATGCTGCCTGCCAGTAAGGACAGCGCAGAAGCTACACAATCCCAGTTCTTAATTCATCCTATTTACCAGTACACATTTTTCAAGCATAGCCTAAATGCAAGAGAAGCTTAAAAAGTGACATTTTCTCTTTGTAACTGTGATTCAGCCTATCTGCAGGAATGAAAACAAAATGCAATGAAAATACTTCTTCTGGGATCTACCGTATCACATTGAAATATGTTATTGTGCTCCAGTATTCTATTTTAAAATCTTATGATAATTGGTATAGATTTTCTTAGAAGGATATTGCTATTACATGTGATCAAAATAGTTCAGACAACTGCTAAATCAGTGCTTGTCTAGTATAAGATATTTTCCTTATTATAAACTAATACAAAACAAAAGAATGAATTAAGAATAAAGTACCAATGAGTATATTCTTAGTTTCCCTTAAAGAGCAAAACAAATGAGGTCGTATAGTCACATGCTGCTTTCTATCAATCATCATTGATTCAGGTATAAAATAAACTAAAACAGTCTTTGAAACAGATTTCCCCCAAATGAATGACAAATTGTATAGCACCATTGAGACTTGATTTAAAAAATGAAATGTCTGAGTTTTCCACGTCAGTCATCCAAATTGATACAGTTATGGTAGACAAATATCTAAACATTGATCTCCATTTTAGACAAGACAATCAAGACAGCTCTTGTTAACTACAAAGAAAACATCTCCAGAATTCCCTGGGGCATTGTGGCTACAGGTCTTACTTTCTCATCACTGAGACATAATCCCTGCCAGTAATAGTTCAAGGAAGAAGAGCTTCATTTTGGGTCACAATTGGTAGGGGTTGGAGTCCATTGTCAGCTGGCTCCAGCACAGGGAGGCATGGCAGAGGGGTATGACAGAGGAGGAACAGTTCATGGCAGGGCAGGCAGGATGCAGCAGTGTTCAAAGGAGCAGGAGGGAGATGTTGCCAGGCCATGTCCACATTGACCCACCTCCTACAGTCTTCTCCTTCCGACCTCACGTCTAGCTATAAGGCCATTATTGGACTAATACAGTACCACACACTCATGATCCAGTCACCTCCCACAGGCACTGCCTGAGAGTGCAGCAGGCTTTGGGGAGCATGGAGATAAAAGCCACAATATATGTGAAAACTTTCATGCATTGAGGCTCATCACAATGAGATGGGCATGCTGAAAATCTGGCTGTCTCTGTCACTCTAATATATTTTATATATATATATATATATATATATATATATATATATATATATATATATATAAAACATTTGTATATATATTATATGTATATTTTTGTATATATTCTGCAATATATTTTTACTCTAATGTGTTAGTAATGGACATTTTATTCATACACACTTATTATATGCCTAACTACATTTATAACTCCTAATTGCATTTATAAGTTTGAGTACGATTACTTTTATAGAGTACTATTTCTTTTTTTTTATTTTGAAAAGAATGAAACCAAATGAGAAAAAAACACCAAAAAACCAAAATTGGGTCATTCAAAACCAAAGGATAGACATAGTACATGATTTAAAACCATAATACAAGTTGATCTACAATGGTTACCATATCTCTTGTTATCTTCAATAGAATTGCTCATATCATCAGGTACAGTAAAACTGAACATAGCAGTACAGAACAAAATCAATAAAAACAAAACATTGGAGGCATTATAGGATTTCAAAAGAGGATAACAGTCAAACCAGAATGGCATCATAGTGAATCCTACTGTCTTCAGAGTAGTTGCCCATACTCTCAGACTTGAAACTATCAAACGTAACAGATTCGAATAAAATCAATCAAGACAAGACAGCAATCGAACTAAACAGATTCAAATAAAATTAGTCAAAGCAAGGCAGTGAAAACAATACAAGGTTTCAGATTTAGTTAATAGAAAATTAAATATGATTACCATAGTATATCCTGCTATCTTTGGAATAGCTGTCTTTGCCCTCAAATCTAGTACAAGTAGACAAACTGGAAAAGAATATAACCAAACTAAACAGAGTGATGAAAGCAATATGGGTTTCAGGTCATGATACAAGATTACCAATGTCCTCTGCATTCCCTATTTAGACAATTTCTCTCCTTTCACTTTCACAGGGTACATTGTACGTTTTGTATCCCACTAACTCCTTTAGCTTTTAGATTAGGGAGGCAACCCGCTATTTACTTGAGTGGTTCTGAAACTTTTTACCCCTGGGCCTGATCTCAAGTTGTATCCATTTACCTACAAGAACTTCAAGATTTTCCTTCCTTATAGCTGAGTAGTTCTCCATTGTATAAAAGTGTTATGTCTTTCTAACCAATCTTTAGTTGATAGGTGAGCTACCCCCACTTTTTTCTGGTTCCCTGTCACATAGAGCATTACTTTCTCATCTTCAACTTTCAGTCCATAAACCCTCTTTCAGGTTAAATATATTTCTTATGTAGAGCATCTTGATGTACCCTATCTCCTGATCCACTCTGCCTTTGTATTAGTGTATTGAGGCCAGCCATATTAGAGATTATGGCCAACCTTCTCTGCTGCATCTCTGCCAAGCTTTTTTTTCTGCCGTTGGTTGTCTACTTTTCTCCTTCATTTCCCTGTCTGCCCTGTTCAGTGAGCCCCCTCTGCTGCTGTTCTTGAAACCATGGTCTTTTTTTCCTCTCCCTCTAGAACGTCCTTCAGTATTTTTTTGTAGGGTTGGGTTGTTGGTCACGAACTCCCCCAGTTTTTCTTTGTCATTAAAGCATCGTGTTTCTCTGTTAATTTTGAGAGATAGTTTTACAGAGTACATCAGTCTGGGTGGGAGGTTATTTTCTTTCAGGGCTTGGAATACTTCACTCCAAGATCTTCTTGATTTGGTGGTTTGTGTTGAGAAGTCTGTGGTGATTCTAATGGGTTTTCCTTTATAAGTGAGCTATTTCTTTTCTTTGACAGCTTTTAATATTATTTTCTTCTGTTGAATTTCTGGAATCTTGATTATTACATGTCTGGGTGTATATCTATTTTTGTTACAGCTTGCTAGTGTTCTGTATGACTCATATATCTAGATATCATCTACTTTTCCATGCTTGGGAAGTTTTTTTTAATTATTTCTGTAAATAGTCTTTGTATTTCATTTGTGGTTACCCTGCTTCTTCACTCACATTTTTTATTCTTAATTTATAGTTTTTCTCATCATCTACTAGCCTTTGTATGTTTCTTCCTGTTTTCTTATTTTTAAGAGATCTTTCCTTTTGTGATCACATGTTGCAAACCTGTATTCAAGTTTTGATAGTCTATCTTTATTTTCTTTCAAGCAGATTTGCCAGCTTTCAATGGAGCTTTTAATTCCATTGAATCTCCTTGTTTCATGTATTCTAGATTTTTTTTTATATTCTTCCTTGAAGATTTCTCTCCTTTTTCTATGCTCCTCCATTCTTCCATCTGTGTCTTCTTGAGAGGTAGTCAGCATTTCATTTATTACTTTTCTTATATCTTCCTTTACATGTATTAGTATTTCTGTTTTGAGTTCTTTTATAATGTCACAAACATAATTCTTTATGTCAGATGCTGCTTTTTCTGAAACCACAAGTGTGCAATCCCCAATCTCTTCTGTGTTTACCTCTCCTGGACCAGTACTGTTTGGGTTGGAGGCTGGGGACTTCCTTTTGTTTCTTCCTTTTGTCATGTTTCTAGTTTTTTCTAGATATAGATACAGTGGCCCCTGGCACTTCCTGTATTGGCTACAATTACTCTGAAGCAAGCTGGCTAGGGATTGCTGCACTCCCCAGTCTGCTCATGGCCACTGAAGTATACAGTCTGGGGCAGGGCAGGCTGGCCTCTTGCTTCTGAGCTGTTCAACCACTGGAGTCTTCACCACATTAGTGTGTGCCGCATGGACTAGGATGGTTAGGAATCGCTTCAGGGAGAACACTTCCGTGGCTACTGGATTGCACACAGGGGCAGGACTCAGTCTGAGCAATTCTCACCAATCTGCTCAGTGCTAAGAGCGGCTGACTGAGACCACTGCAGTTCTGGTTCCAGGCTCATCCTGCCAGACTCCAAAATGTTGCCTGGCCAATTGCACACTCCTGCTGGAGGACTGAGTTTTCCACACTCACTGCAAGCCAAGCTGGTACAGCTCTCTGAGCCAGGTCTGTTCTCTGCTTCGCTGCTCCCCTCCAGGACTGCATTCTCCCGCTGAGGCCCTTGGGCTCACCACCCACTAACTTTACCACGACAACCCATCTTCGGATTCCAGCAGTGGTTCATACACAATGGGACCTGTTCTGGTGAGAGCACATCTGGCTACAGCCTTCTATCCCCATTTTTCTTTTCTTTTTTTTTTTCCCCTTTAGTTTCTTCTTCAATTGAGAGGATCTATCTCCTTCCACCTGGTCTTCTCCAGGTTGTTTTATTCCAGCGTCTGAACTGTTTCTCTCAGAGAGGCTCTTTACTTTGCTGCTTATTGATCCACCATCTTCGATGATCTCCCTTGAGTACTATTTCTATAGCAACTTTGAGTACTATTTCTATCACAAATGGGTTCTGTATATTATTCACTGTCTATCAGCTTCACTTTTTATGATATGTGAAATCTGACCCAGAAACCTCTTGGGGCTTTTTTCCTTTATATATGTACTAAAGACAGTCATTGTGTATATGAAAAAGAAAGAAAAATATTGCAAATTTGAAAAAGTGAATTGACAATGACATTAACCTTTCCCTATAGTTTGATATTTTCTTTAAAATTTTTCAAAAATACCATGTGTTTTTGTTATGGTAAATGTGATTAAATGTACCCAGCAACTAAGTAACAAACCAGTAACACAGACCACACATGATGTAATTAAGAAATAAGGCAGAAATATTTACACAGAACTCAAACTTCACCTATATTTCAGGGTAAATTTTAAGTTTAAAAATATTTACTGTGTAAGAAAGAAAACTATAGTCATTAGAATTTGAGTTTAATTTTCAACTAAAGGAAAAATTGAAGTTTTAGGTAATTTCACTTAGTATCATTTCTCCTTCCCATAGATTTCTATGGAAATTATATCTACATCAATATAGATAGGTAGATAGATAGAGAGGGATTCATTCTATATCCACATTTTTAAACTAGTCATAACCAATTAAAAAACATAAACATTGTTGTTCAGTTAACACATAAATATGATCATATTTGTCTAGACAAGTCAATGTTGGAACCCAGTCAAATTGGTGTTTAAAGAAGTCCTGTGGTTCCTAGCTTAAGGCAATCATATATCTTTCCTATGTTTTAATGCCTTATGTTTAACTGTAATTATTTTATTTTTAAAGAAATTAGATAATTGTTACAAAAATGAAGAAAAGAAAAATATTCATGAAAAGGAATCTAAGTCATGTGAATTTGGATGGATGGTACTCACTAAAACTTTTCTTGTTTTTTTTTTCTTCCTTACACAACTCAGATCATTTGTCACCTTAAAGTGGAAAACTCTAGAGACAGCTTCTTATGAATACTTCTCGAAAGATCTTTGAGGTCAAAAAAGTGATTTAACCTTAGAGATCAGCTTCAAATTCTGTGGAGTGCAGAAGAAGAAAAATATAATTTAATTTCTAGGACATTCACCAGCAAGGGATTTCAACAGTTATAAGCCAACTCATGATTTGTGTTGTAATAACCAGTCAAGACAGCCACATAATTTTAAAGCAACATTTAACAGTGATTCATATAAAATTTTTTATGTAGGCTTGATGGACACTTTAGGAACAATTATATGTATGCATATACACACATATACTCACAAACAATGACATGATAATTGAGAAAAAATGTCTGGATATAAAGATTAGAAAAGAAGAAAGAAGGCATGGATACAATTTTAAAATTCTTATGACTATTTAGGTCAGTATAATTTCCCTTATTTATTCGATAAACATTATTTTAGTCCAAATGGATATTTTACAATGCACAGATATTTAAGTATCAACTGGCAATTTGTGTTGACTGATACCTGAGTATTGCTTTTTGTAAAATGTGCCCTTCAATATACAACAGGAAAATTTCAGTTAGATTCTAAATATTAAAAGTGAAATAATTTCACTTAAATGAATATATATTTTGAGTTTTAGAAACAATTATGCACATAAATATTTTGGTTTCTACATATAAAGTAAGGTAAAATGAAATAAGTTTTTTCTTTTAAAAATGATATCTGCCAGCTAGAAGCTACATAATATGCTATTATAAAATTAACACTAAGCAGGAATATTAACCATTATTCTTTTTTTATTGTTTCTACTTCAAAACTGAGGCAAGATTTTATGCATTTAGTAGCTATGAATCGTACAAAGGCCAATGATTTACAAAGTTTTAATTTCCATTCCAAAAAATAATCAGAAAATATCAAAGGACTTACTTTAAGCTACAAAAACTAATTTCTTTCTTAATGGCTACACTAAATGGAACTCTTATCTCTAAAATACACTAACATTGGGGCACCTCAGGTTATAATTTGCCACTGTTTTTAACCAGTCAGTGCTTACTAGAGTCACTTGTAGAGAGGCACAAATGTGTGTCTGTGCTCTGGAGTCCTGAAGGATTCTGTTAAGGGCCTGGAGTGCACAGCAGTGTCAGGGACAAGTCTTTATCAATATATCTGCACCACAAGGCCTAAGAGTTAGTGTTGGAACCTAGAGAGCTTGCCAAGGCATGGTGGAGGATCTGTGCCTGAAGGCTGTGTGATCTCTGGAAGCCAGGAGACAACATCCAGGAAGACTAGGACTGGAAGGAAGACGAGCAACCAAAGTTCCTTTGAAGAAAAACCACCCAAAAACAACTTCTTACGGAAAATCAGCAGCATGCAGCCCTCCCCTTCATGCCATTCCTGCACCAGTCCTCGGGAGCTTTCCACACCTATAACCACTCTTATTCTATTTAGCTGGGTTTTCCCATTCCAGTTGACCATTAATTAGTCCACTTCACTGACCTAGATGATTTTGAAAATGCTTTCAGACCCAAATTTTATTTTTCTTATCATTTCAAGAACCAGATACATGTTTACTAAGTTAATATTGACCACAAAGGTTTTTTTAGCTAACATTCATATAAAAAGGAACAAATACAAACATGTTAATTGTTGTATTAGTTGTAATACTGTATTAGTTATGGAAAATAAAATAGTTTATAAATAATAGAGTGGAAATGAAATATGTGGGATATGTACAAATTTCATGGCATTAACTGGGAAGAAAATCAAAGAAAAATTTCCAAAAAATCCCAAAACCACAAAGCAAAACAAAACAAAACAACCCCCCTTCCAAAAATTGAAAGTATAAGATACATGAAAAAGGAAATTCAGTTGTTTGGGTATACCAAGTTCAAAGTTATAGCTTTTTATTCATTTTTTTTTTGCTTTTTTTAACCCCTCAATTCTTGTGCTTTAACAAATTTTCAAAAAAATACACATAATTATATTTTAATAATTGTATAAAATGGACATTTAGTAACTCTCAACATAGGAAACTTGTGAGAATGAAGGAAAATTTTTAAAAAGGGTTTATGACCTACAGTATTAGTTATACCAGGTTAGAAACATAGATAAAGTATTGTCTTTTGGAACTAGGGAACACTATATTTATTGCATAACTATTAGTATGAAGGAAGACCATAAACATATCTAAAGTGAAACATAATGTGCTGTATAATTTATTTTAGTGTTTCATTGTTAGATCTGATGGGGTTTATGCAAGGTATTTAAAGTATTGGATTTGTAGGCAATTTACTACATATGAAACCTTACATATATGTGTTTCTTTTAATTTCTGTTTTTGAGTAGGTCAAAACATCTATAGAAAGTTGTTAGAGACCACTACAAAGTAGCTCTGAGCAGGATTTAAATGTTACTAATTGTCTTTCTATGTTTATCTATGAGTCTGTCCCAGACCTCTGTTCCTTGCCTGGTGATGGGAGCTGATTCATAGTAAGTGCACCTCTCTGAATCACTGGGTCTGGCTGAGACTTGTAGTAGCCTGTGAGGCCAGAGATACCTCAAAGGGCAAGATAAGGCCACAGCTAAAGACACCTTGGCTCCTCCACTAATTAAGTAAATGGAGATAATAGTTAAAGGAAGTTCACTCCTGCAGTCTCAATCCTACCATGAATGTTATTTTGGAGATCAGATGGTTCTCCAAAATTGGCATAATTTACCACTTGAAGAAGTCTTTAAAGTAACTCCAAGGTCATGCTCATTTACTGTGCTTTTCACAGTTTTCTCACCTTTTGTCCTTGGTCCTAATAAAATGGGCTGATCCAGAGAAGATTTGGTCTTAGCCCTCAGAATTTCAAGCTCAACTAAAGGGTTTTGACTCTCATGGAGCCTTAAAAATATCATACAATTGTCTCTTTTTATGTTAACCTCTGTCATACTCTTGTTTGGAAGATTGGGGATCTAGGTCAGGACCCAATAACTGGTGCCTGAGAAAGACATTCTTGTTGCTGTAACAAACCCTTGCTTAAGGAATACTTAAACATGTAGGCTTTTTGCAAAATCTTGATAAAATAAAGGTAATGTTTAACTCTTCTTGTAGTTTGTCTGTAAGAAAACATTGAAATTTTCTAGAGCAATAATGCATAGACTGTTTTGGAGTAGAGAAAACAGATCTACACAGTAAACACTGAACCTCTTTATTATATATACCAAAAGTGTTAGGACCTGTGAATACACTTCAACTTATGTGAGACTACATCCAGTGAACTCAATAAGTTGACAATACTGTCATTCAAAAATGCATATAACAGATCTAACACACCAAACAGCCTAGTTTATCACTCTACTGCATATAGGGTGTTTTTCTCATGATCCCAAGTTTCACTGGACGCTTGGCTCTGCCCCTGCTCATTATTGTGAGGAAGAGTCTTACCCCACATTGCTAGCACAGAAAAAACATTAAAACTCAACATTTGAAATACAGTGACCACTGAATGTGTATCTCTTTTATACTCCTGTAATGCCAAAATATTACAAGCTGTAACATCCTAAGTTTGGAACCATTTGAGTTTAGGAGGCCTTCTCCCCTCTGCAGCATACCATGCTTGGGGACTCTTCTGCAATTATTGCACTATGAGATTTGATATGTTTCAAGCCACTCAGTGTGGCATGGTTAAAAGTATTTCATTAGAAATCTTTAGGATATGCATAACATCTTCTTTTGTAACCGGTATGATATGTGTATCAGTAGGTGTATATGATGTGAGCATACACACACACACACACACACACACACACATCCATATCCACTCACATGCATTGTCAAATATCAATTTGTAAAATAAAGCAAAAGTATAAAAGGAGAATGATAAATTAAAGATCAATAATGCTTCCCAGAATCAACAACTGGGATTTCATCTTATTAAAAGATTTTTGCATGTCAAAAGAAATCTCCCAGTGGAGTGAAAATAAAACCCACAAATTGGGATATTACCTTGGCCAGCTGCCCCTCATACAAAGGACCTCTATCTAGAACATGGAAATTCTTAAAAAAAAATCAGGACCCAAAAATTCAAAGACCCAATCCAAAAATGGGCATCTGAGATGAATGCACACTTCTCAGATGAACACATACAAATGGAAAATAAAGATATGAAAAAAAATGTTTAGCATCATTGGCCATTAAAGAAATGCAAATTAAAACAACACTGAGATTGCATCTCACTACAGAAAGAATGGCCAAGTTCAAGAAATCAACCAGTAATGAAGGCTGGAGGGTCTGTGGGGAAAAGAACTTTTCTCCACTGTTGGAGTTTAGACTGATGTGACTACTGTGGAAATCAGTGTGGGGATTCATCGAAAAGCTGGCATTAGAAATTCCATTTGACCCAGCTATCCTGCTTTTGGACATTTTCTCAGAAGAACTGAAAACATCATGCCACAGTGATATATGTGCACTCATGTTTATAGCAGCACAATTTGTAATAGCCAGAACTTGGAAACAACCCAAGTGCACCTCAATCAAGGAATGAATAAAAAGAGGTGATATTTTATACAGTAGAATACTACTCAGCTATAAAGAAAGATTGCATCAAGACTTTTATACGTAAATGAATATAACATGAGACCATACATATAAGTGAAATAAATCAAACTCCTATGTGTAAATCCCTTATTATATCCCTTGTTTAAGAAACTGGAAGAGTATATATGATCCAAAATCTACAATAAATACTGTGTAAGCATGAGAAACTGCTCAAAGAGGCAAAGTTACTAGGAAAGGAGGAAAGAAACAAGAAAGGGAAAAGAAAAAGATGTAAGTTTGTGTGTGTGTGTATATATATATATATATATATATATATATATATATATGTATGTACACAAAACAGCTAAAATGACTGTACTATACATTATATTAGTTCTTGGAAAAGAACAGTTAATACTCATATGATTTGATGAATTTTACATCTATATCTGGTAATCTAAGCAACTGCCTTGAAGGTGACAATATGCAATATTACAACCATTGTCAAATTCCTGTCATCTTGTTTTGTAAACTTATACTGTTATTGTTTTTGGTTTGCTGTTATTGTTGCTTGTCTGTCTCTTTTGCTTTTTGTTTTGTTCTTTTCTGTGTCTTTTTTTCTCTTAAATAAAAAGCAATCATTAACCTGCTCCTACAGACATTTACAGTAATTTATGCAGTATTTAACTTAAAAATTGAAAGAAAATAGAAAAAATGCTCTCTCTCTCTCTCTCTCTCTCTCTCCCTATATATATATATATATATATATATATATATATATATATATGGCATATAATTTAAACTGTTTTGGAAATAAAAATACAAGGACACAGATTAAAAGTTTTTTAATCTCATTTTAGATTTATAAAATCTTTACATCTTTCAAATACAATAATATTTCCATGACCATATTATATACCTACAGTAAGTATATGGGTAACAAAAGAGTCTATAAAACAGACAAAAGAAAACTAAAAGAAAAACAAAATCTTGAAACCCATTGAAATGCTATTTATCTCAAAGATACACAGATACATTGATGCATGAGTTAGAGAACAGTGATAGAAGCAGGCAGGAAGATAGATGGTTAAAGACACATTTTCTCTGTGAAGCAGTAGTAGAGGCAATGCAATTTGGATAAAAATGGTGTTTTCCTTTTCTTCCTGTACCAGGCCCTTTTACATCAACTTTCTGCCTTTTAACCCTCACCTTCACTCCTATTTAAATAACAAATTACATTATATTTCCCTCAATCTAGTTAACAGCTTTGTAGATTTAAACATTTTAGGAATTAAAAAGTAATAAAGACTAACACAGTTAGTCATCTCTAAGTGGTGAAGGAGAACACTGAAATATAACTGTCCTCATTTTTTGAATATAGAAGTATTAATTAAAGTATTTCTATCTCTCATTCCATAGCAAATATGTCAGTACTATCTTACATAGATAATCTTAGAATGAATGGGTTGTGGTAAAAAGGTGAACAAATTCTTTATAAAAATGAAGCATTTTCTTTAAAGAAGATTCAGAGAGACACATGGTTTTCTTTTTTGGTGGGTAAAATTGTGCCATTTTAAAAAAACTATAAAGTTCATGAATGGAAGGTTAGAAAAAATATGTTTTTTCACATGAATATTTACATGATAAAAAATTGAAAGCTTCAGAAAAATATCTTTGCTTTCCCGATAAAGAGCAGTGTGACAAGCCTTGGCAGGCAAGAGAAGAGTTAAGATGATAGGTAATACCTTTTCTGAAAAATGAATGTAATTTAAAATTTTGGATTTTGTTCCTCTGTCTTGAAAAGATTCAAAAGACATTAGTGAGAGTTTGAAGCATGTTTATGACTCACAGAAGTTATTTTCATTGGATGCTTTGTTTAATATTCTTTAAAATATAAGCTTTAATGTGTTATATGGATTCCTTCAATATTTTCAGCTGTTTATGGGTTACATTTAGACAGGCCACATCATTAGGGAAAAGTATGTCTTTCCAATCCATTACACTAAAATATTCAAGAAATAGTATTATGTAGTATAGTTCAATGCCACTTATTGTATCAATGTTTTTCAGTATCTCTGTATAAAATTCATGTTTAAATTCCATTTCAAAGTTTTAAAAGTATTTTTCTTATAACATAAATCCTGTTTTATGCATCCTTTGAGGACTGAAAAAACATAGAGGTAGAAGACACCTAACAGTATCTGCAAAACATTATAATATAGAATAGATCTAAATCAAATATACATGTTCAGAACATTACAAAAAAATCTCATATAAAACCTTAGCCACTATGAAATGGAGAAGTGCATGTGTACAGAGATCTTCCATGTGTTACAACTTTCAGGAAAGCTTTTGTAACTAAAATTTTAAAAACGAGCTCAAGTGGGCATAATTTAATAAATGGTACATCAAAAATTTAATGTATATTTGCAAATATACATATGCATATGTATTTGAAAAAGTACATATAAATACATATTTGTATATATATGAATACATATTTGTGAATAAATTTTTATATATATATATATACACACATATATATAAAACTATCACTGCAATAAAGATAATGACAAATTTATTCATCCCCAAAAGTATCTTTGTGCTTGAGGAAACTACTCCATGGTTTTTCAAACCAAGTGAACAATTGGCCTCCACCCTGCTTAACAAATAGCTAGGGAAGGACTGAGGAAATGTTTAATTGCATGAAATTGGCCAGGGTCATATTGTTCAGTAGCAAGCAAATTAAAAAAAATTTGGTTTCTAGTTACAATAATATATGTCAGACTTAGATGATATTTTGAAGAAGAAATAATAAATGACTTATAATAATAATTATACACAAATGATCCCAAAACCTTCTGGAAATAACAGGTAAAATTATTGTAAATTGCACATAACTTTAACACATTGTCAGTTTTGAGTGTTGGCTGGGGAAGTCAACTACAAAATATGTCTAGAAACAGAGAAAAAATGTCGAATCAGAAACTACAATGGAAATTTAAGATATAAGCAAGTATATGATAGAGATCTATATTTTGAGTGATGACTGTTCTCAAGGGGAAAAATACAAGGAAGAAGAAACAATGCAGAAAGTAATTTCTCATGTTGAAAACCTGATCTACTTTGAAAAATTGACTTAGTATTATAAAATTGATCAGATTACACATATATTGAGAAAATTCTTAAATTTTAAAGTTAAAAAGAAAATCTTACAAACCAGCAGAAAGAAAAATTTAAGTACAAAGGAAAATTTTAGACCAGCACTGTATATGTCAAGAGACAGGGCAGTGTCATTTGAAGAAAAATTGGTAACACGTGAATTACTCGAAAAAAGCAGTAATTTCAAGTTAGAGAATTAGATATGCATTTTATATGGTAAAACCTCCAGTTATATTTTGCACCCTTTCCTTACATGAAGAAAATATTTTACACATCATTGAAACCAAACAACAATTCCAGTATTGAAACTTGAAAGGGATATAGAAGCAATGATTTCTGAAAAAAAATGTTTTAATAAATATGAATGGAAGATGATAGACTAACAAAGTGGGATTTGGGTTCAAAATGATTTTAGAAATACAGAGCTACAGGGAGAATTCCATTAGTCTTGTGGATCAGTAGTCAGTGAAATAATTCTAGCCACCGTCCGCCTTTGTAAATAACATTTTGTTGGAAAAAAGGCAGGTCTACTTTCTATGTATCTTTAGATGCCTTCAAATTAGAATGGGAAACATGAGTAGGTATCACAGAGATCATATGTCCTCCAAATTTACACTATGTATTACTTTTACAAAAAAATTGCAACCCTATTGTACATTTAAAAATATTACATCTTCTCTGTGAAACCTAAGACTAGATGGGTAAAGTAATTTGAAAGCCTAATTGAAGAGAGGAAATTGTATTAGAGGACAAGTATTCTAAAGGCTACATTTTAAATGGCTCAATAACAAAAAAGAGAAATACAGAATCAATTAGAGGATGAAACAGTTCATTTAAAAATATTATATCTTAAAATACTGTTAAAAATTATGTTTCATACCAAGAAAAGTAAGCATTAGTGTCATCAGGAATGGAAGGCATTATTCATTAAATCTCATCAATAAAACCTTATAAATTTACATAAATAGCAAATTAAAGAATATAAAAAAGATGCACATCATACATAGATAAAATTAGAAAGTTTTAATAATCATGATATTCTGTGAATCATAGAAATAAAATCCCTTTATAACATATTTTTTCAATATGAGATTTGCATAGGAAAATTTTGAATTATGCTATTAATAATTGATCTTAATCAAATTAACAAATTTAGGCTGAAGTTATAGGAATAGTAAAAAATAATAGATAAAAAAATCAAGAATAAGCAGTTATCCCAATAAGTTCTGCCCCAAATTCTAGTGGTTTAGAAGAGCAAAAGTTCACATTTACATAAGATTTCTTAATGTACCATTGATTCTCATTTTTTGATTCCAGCCAAGAAGAGGAAAAAGTTTGAAGAAATCCGTGGGAGGCAATAAACATTTTGCTGATGATATTAGTCATGTGGTTACAGTCAGCTGCACAAAAGAATGTGCATAATGGTGAAGATTTCAAAGCTCGTCCTACTTTATGCCACCTTTCCTACTTTATGAATTGGCAGCTATTCCCCTTCCTTGATGGCCTGGGCGTTTGGGACCACACCTTTGCTCTGCTGAGAGAAGATGCAAACAACAAGCCAGTACCAAAACTCAGGGAAAGTCCTTCCAAGAAATTGAAGCAAGGTTATGAAAGCCTTTGGGACGGCGATAGAGGATTCTGACATACTTTGAGTGACATTTCAAGATCACTAGATTGTTTTGGCAATAAATTTGACATCATGATTTAAAAAAAGAAAAGAGAGAATATTATCCTGGCTGCTTTGAGAAGAATTGACTGCAAGGATAAATGTAAAATTCAGAAAATCAGTGAGAAGGCTTTTGCAGCACTGTAAATGACAGTTAAGGGTGACAGGAACCCTGGCAATAGCAATGAAAATGACGTGAAAATTGGTAGAATCTGCGTCTATTTCGAGTTCTAGTTAACTCTAATTGGCAGAGAATGCTACAAGAGGAGGAATATAATTAAAGATCCTGAGTAGGTGAGATTAGAGGCAGCAAGTAATTAGTAAAAGGAAAAGGGGGAAAATAACTAACTGTACAAGAGGTGTTTTGCTATGTGTGTGTGTGTTTTTTTTTTCTCTCCTTAGGTGGTACTGGGTATTGAACCCTGGACCTTTGCACTGAACTGCATTCACAGGCCTTTTCAATTTATTCTTTTAGAGTCAGTGTCTGGCTCTGTTACTAAATTGTCCTGGCCAGGAACAAATTTATAATCCTCCTTGTCCTTATCCTCCTCCTCCTCTTCCTCCTCCTCTTCTCAGAGTGCTGTGATTACACGCATGTCCACCAAATCCCCATATTTCTTATCCTTATGTTGGAGTGACAGATACATTTTAAAAAAAGAAATTATGATAAACCAAAGATAAATGATAAAAATGATAAACCAAAGAGTGTGTTTAATAGCATTCTTTAAAATGGAATAAAAACAGTCAAAATTATTTCAAAAATAGCCAATCTATCTTAACTACTCTGAAGCATTTATAACTGAGTTTAATGTTAATTAAATTTGTTATTTAGTCACAACACCCTTTTGTTGATTTACTGCTCAACAAAAATGCATTAACTCCTAGCTTATTATTAGCACAGGAATAAAAATCTTGCTTCATAATGTGATTTTTGGATTCACTGGAGAGATCACAGAAGTGTATATATTTCATGTGATTTCTATATCAGGAATGATAATGTGATGACAGATTTCTTTGAGGATTTTTATGTACATTTCAAAATGCTATATCATATGTGGCTTTGAATTTCAACATCTAAGTAGTTGTATTTCTCATATTTTTCCAGGAAAACAGTTAGATTAAATTCTGCATTCTTGTTTTGCTGGATCGCAGGGTCTAATTGAAAAGCACAGACTTTGAGAATTGTCCAAGTGACAGAAGAACTTAAACTTTTAAACAGAATAACCCCACATTAAACATTAATTTGTGTATTATAGATAGAATCTCATTGAGTTAAAATTTGCATTTTTATTGATATAAAAGTTTCAAAGCACAGTTCTTAAGCATAGGAAAGTCAATCTGTTTGTCAGAGACATAAAGATTCTGTTTTAACAAAATTGTGGTTACTGTGCAATTGTTAAATTGCATTGGAAAGTCTAGCCTGGTGTAGGCCATGGTGAAATCCCCACACTCAGAAGACTGGAGCAGGAGGCTCACCCAGAGCTCGAGACCAGCCTGGGCTAGTAGTATGTCCATGGCTAGCCTAAATTGAAGAGAAAGACCATATTTCAATCCCTTCTCCACAGAAATTTAAGACAGTAATGACCAGATTTATTTACAAGGAAATCTCTTGAGATAGACATAAATTTGGATTGTTGTAATTTTAAACTGCAATAAATTTTTTTTCCATATGTGTGTTCAGATTTGATTAGGTTTTTATTCACAATATGCAATATACATAATAATTAATAAATGTCAATTTTGGACAGAGTCCAGAAATTAATACTAATTTCCCTCCATGTTAAATTGCTAAAATATGTAGCTTTCATGTAAATGTACCGATACATCATTGAGTCTGGATCACTATTTCAAAGGTCACTTTAAGAATCTCTATAAAGTTATAGCCCAAAGTTTTTTATATAGCAATTTAATTTCTTTTATCATTCTTGTTCAAATATGTTGACTAAGGTTTCCTGCAGTGAAAATGTATTGGCACCATACAAGCCTTGTACATGTGCATTCTGCTTAAACAAAGAAATTTTCTGTATAAAATTTTGGCAAAGTCACAGTGAGTGACCTCTATTATAAGCCTTAGTATAGGTGGGATGGGGCCTTTGTTTGCCTCAAGTTCTCGCGTCCTTTATTTATTTATTTATTTATTTTGTTATCAGGGATCAAACACATAAACTCATACTTACCAGGCCAATGCTTGAGCCACTGAGATAAATCCCCATCCTAGTCTCATGTACTTTAAGGAGCAACTCCATATAATCTTCAGCCTCTTTTTCCTACAGAATATAGCCAGTGCTATATTCTGTAGGGTTACTATAAGTCATCCTTCAGAAAGCAATGCAAACTTAATTTAGAACTGAGTAACAGTTGGAGATGATGTCATTACCCAATTTAATAAGAAGGTTTGGCAAAGAAATTATTCGTAGGATCACTAACTTAAAATGAACAAATGCATTGTTATAAAGTACTTAAAACATAGGATATCTCATAACTAAATCAAAGAGGCAGCTGAATGTCCTGCTTTCTATATAGGTGATAACAGAAGGAAGTGGATTATGGATTTTGCCTATTTTGAGAACAAGAATTTTGCTGAATTGAAATAGTACCTTCTAATCCCAATAAAATTTATCAGGGATTGCAATGTAAGAATGACAGAAAACAGGTCAAAAAGAAGGAAAAGGGTCTAATATGAAGACTTAGAAAGGGCCTTCTGTACAGTAAGATTGATGGCCTAGACCTTGTCAGCTTCAGTTTATTGAAGATGAGTGTAATAATAGTATTGATGAATACAATGCAGAAGACGCTAATGGAACATGGAATGTAAATGATAAGTCTGAAAGAAGACATGAGGGAGATAGTAGTATGTTAGACAAAATTGTCCCACCAAGAGGTCTACACCCAAATTCTCAAAATCTCTAAATTAGTCTCATGGCAAACTGTACTTTGCAGATAAAATTAAAGCCATAAATCTTAGGATGTGGATTATTTAGGTGGACCAGTCTAACCATTAGATTCTATCAAGGGTTTCCTGCTGAGAACCCAGTCACTGACCCTGATGCTGCTCAGTTGATATTTTCCTTAAAAAATTTTGTGCAGAAAATTCAATGGAAGCAATGAACATTCATAACATACAGGATTGTGAAGTAAGAAATATGTGCTGTCTTCAGATTCTAAGTAAGAGACACTGCATTAAACTAAAAATAGGACAGATAAACAGGTGTTAATTTGTTAAAAAAAAAACAATAGGGAATGACTTGGTAGGTTGGTTTGGGATCCTTATTACAAAGGTATGACATGTTAATCCTGGAGAAGAATGCTATAAGTAGCAATATTTGTGTGTGCATCTGTGTATCTGTGTGTGTGTGTGTGTGTAGGTACACATGAGAACAAGTACACCTAGGCTTGTATGGTGCCAATACATTTTCACTGCAGGCAACCTTAGTCAACATATATCAACAAGAATGATAAAAGAAATAAAAGTGTTTATATCAAAAACTTTGGGCTATAACTTTATAGAGATTCTTAAATTGACCTTTGAAATAGTGATCCTGAAAGTCTCAATGATGTATTGATACATTTACATTAGAGAAGATGTAAAAGTCTTCTTATGAAATAAAATTTTTCTTGACTTTTTAATCTCAAATATCATGAGAGGATGATATAGTAAATAAGTAAGTCAGAACTGCTATTTTTCAGATGAAAATGACAAGAACGTGCTTCAGTGATGCCATAATATGAAAATAATAGCCTAAACAGAGAAAAAAGTAAGTTGTTTTAATACACTGATTTTTATATGAAATTATAGGTAAACATCTGTTAAAAATTAAGTTTTTAGTAATGATTTCATAAAGTTTGTTGATTATAAAATACTTTCATCAATACCCTCCTTCTTCAATGTTAAATGTGTTTTACAAAATTCATGGGTTGACCTGTGTTTTGACCATATTCATTACATTAGAATCATTCTTAACTAATGTATTTATTTGAAAGATATAAAATAAGCACCATATAGAAACAGAAGACACATTACAATTATTAAAATGTTTTGTCATACTACTCATTCAGAAATATTTATCTTTGTCTTTTATCATTTTTCAGAATATATCCAGAGATATTCAATAATTAATAAAATATTTTACTCAGTAATATTATTTTTTACACAAATTATAGCACAGAGTAACTTTCTGCTCTTTCCCCTAATAAATAATACTGATAAACTTATCAGTAAATATTTCAAAGAAATTATGTCTCTTCTTATGCTACATAAAATAAAGTTGGAAAGAGAAGAGGTAATTTCTGAAAATTTAAATAACTCTACCACATAAACTTGGAATTTCTATACAGAAATATCCCTAATGACTAGTTTATATGTAGACATTTCTAGATTACATGAGATATGAAATTGTATTTCAATACTATGGGCATTCACAATTTGAGTAGAAAGTCAGAACACACTGCAGGTGTTGTCCACACTGCGCAGTGACTCAAGCCATTAATGGAAAATGTATTAAAAGATGTATTGACCACCGTGGAGAAGCAGAGTTGAAGCAGAACTCAAACTTGAGCTTGTACAGTCCTTGTATTTAAAGGAGTATTTGAGGCTTGTACTGAGCAAGCTATGGTAGTATAGGATGTGCTTCCACTGCGTACATAGCTTATGGTGTGGGCAGGCCTGCCTGGAATAGCTAAGTGGCCTTTATCTTTTTTCTAACAAGAGACAGGACAAAGAGTTAATATTGTTCTTAGCAAGAAAGACTCAGGTAATCAGATCATAAAATTCCAATCCAGCATAGTACAGACTGAAGATAATACTCTGAGGTTCATAATTACCTCTACTAAGGGGTCAAATTCTGCATCTCTAAAACAGGAGATCACAGTGTGTGTACCAAGATAGTAAGAGGAAATGTCACTGACAATTCCAACATTTTGGGTCAATAACAAAATAATTTATTGTTTTTCTAGAGGAAAATACAACTTCCTGGTCAGGTGGAGGCAGGAGAAGGCCTTGTTTTATAGAAAAAAAAAATTAGTCCTAGAGGCAAAGTGTCCCTATAGTTTAAGTCAACATACTGATTTTGTCTAGTTCGTACACATCCTTTGGTGGCACATAGACTATTATGTAGAGCATAGGGTTGATTTTATCAGGTAGCCCCATGATAGAGAAGACCAAAATAAGGACATTGGAGAGAAGCTTTGCATTATTCTCAAATTTTATGAAAAAATACAAACTTTGTTGTGAGCTTAAACATAAAAGGGCCTTTCAGAAATGAATATCAGTTACCAAAATGAAAAATAATAAAAGAAGACTATGTTTTATTTACAAACATTTTCTAGCATCACACCTTTGACATTTGAGAATTCATCCTTGGTAGAGTAGAAATGATTGCATGTAACTTATAAGCAAAATGAAAATAGGTCTTATGTAGAACTCTTCCTAGAATAGCATAGATGTGTATAGACAGGTCTTTTCCTTTGTGGTATTTCCCATCACTAGATTGTTTAAATTTACTAGCTATATTCTACCACATTCAAAACATTTACTTCATTCTTATTTTACTTTTTTACTTGATACATAGTTATTATATTTATTGTTTTGGGTACAGTAGTATGATGAGTTAACTGTTATTGAAAACAGCTGATTGTATATTTCAAAGTAGCCCGCAGAGAGAAATCTGAATGCTCTCAGCCTAAAGAAATGAGAAGGTGATTAGTGTTCAAGGTGGTGAATATGCTAATTATCCTGGTCTCATCAGTATGCCACTCTACATGGACAGAAATAGTTCATTATACCCATTATTGTAATAATTTGAGAGAGAGAGAGAGAAAGAGAGAGCGATTCTAAATTAAATGGATATCATATTGCTACATAGTTTGTTGTTAAACCTTGGTGTCCCTATGAGCTCATAAGGCAGCTAAGTTTTGATTTGTAAATATCTGTGAGCTGTAAATCCACATTCTTGAAAACAAAACACTTATAACCAAGAGCAGGAGGTGAAGTTCAGACTACTGTGGAAAGCTTTCACTGACATGTAGGCTCAGTTCTGCTTCTGGAAGACTGCAAGAGCATTGCACCAGATATGTCACAGTGCACGTGGGTTGTTTTATCAGCAAATCATCGTATCTACTGAGTGACAAGTTCATAGGTGAAGAAACCCTCCTCTAGCAGGATCTCAGATAATTATGCGGTACTGGTTCTGTAACACATGGATTTCTTGTATTTCTTTATGAAAATAGCTAAAGACATGGGGATCTTGGTTGACCCTTAGTAGCTTATGATGTGTCCACTTCACAGTAGAGGACATTAGAGCAGCATGCTCCACATTTTATCATTGTTCAAGACCCACATATCTTCAGTTACTCTTTGTGAGCCTGGTTCGCTCAGTAAGACATCATCAAGATATCTCCATTAAAAATGAATATTTCAATATATAATTTTAGCTAATAATATGCCAAAAGTTGTCTGAATGATTGATGAAATGTTATAAACCCTTTACATATCTTTTCCAAAGAAGTGCAAAGATGTCTTGCTGGTCCTGCCACATGGAAGCAAAATGGTATTAGTCTTTTTGTGTGTGTGTGTGTGCAAGAACATCACCACAAAAAGAAAGTGTTAGTAATGTCCAACATTTCATATCCATTGTAGTAATGGCAGAAGATCATTCAGTCCAGTTATGACATCAGTTGTTGCCGCAATGCAGGAAATCTTTCCCTATTTCTTTATTTCCTGTGATATTCTACATAAAAGTTCCATGTTTCAGTGATGTGTGCCGTTAATGGAATAGCATCTCAGCCTTTATATTGTATTGTGTGAGAAGATGAAGCTGTTTTTCTTCTATTGGTATAAGGTAATACTTTAAAAATATAATTGTGACAAACTTTGACAAAATGTATCTGGAAAAGCACTGCATATGCAGTGATGGAACCTATCAACAAAAACTCATGAGTCCAGATATAGCATAGTTTGTCTGGATGCCTACACACTAAATTTGATACCTCAACACATACATACCAAATAGTGTTTATTCAGTGATTATCAGTCACAACCCAATCAGAGGAAACAGCAATATCCAAGATAATTGTAGCTATTGTGTCTTGGATACTGTCATGTAATGATGAAATAGGAATTCATTTCCCAAGGCTCTGCCTTTCCCCAGGAATAAACAATATCTAAACTCTAATTCCAATTATGCAGAACCCAAAATTACCTGATAAACCCCAAACTCTATTTTTTTCTAGCTCGTATGATTTGGAGAATAGAGCCAACCATAGACTAGCAAGGAAATAGAATCTTTCCTTAGTCTTCATTTTGTTAGATTTTCAGGAATGAGAATGATCCAATGCCCACAACAGAGAAACGGTGGGTGGCATCTGGCTTATTTCCAAAGGTGTATGCAAGTTACTATTCAAAATGTTCACTACACCATTAGCTTCCCTGGTGCTTCTTTTCCTTTTGTTAGAAATTAGAAAATCTACAGTTGTAAGTTTTAAAGATATTCAGGATTTAAAGAAGCATTCTGTCCCTAGATTCTTTCCCTTTGTTAGTTTTCTACTGCTTCCTTAACAAATTTCCACAAACAGTGACTTAAAACAGTTATCACCTCACAGATGGTGGCAAATTAGGGATTGGCCGTGTCTCTTCTTCTGTCACACATGCATTCATTATTGGTTTAAATAAAATAAATTATTGTTTTAACAAGCATTGCGATACTTTTAAATTCAAGTGTGCTACATATTTTAACATATTCTGGAATTAAAAAAAATGTATTCTAAATAGCATCATTTTCTTTATTGAGGCAGGTCTGTTACAATGGAAAGATAAGTTGCCAATAACCAAATTGATATTCACCAAAAGTTTGATAATCATCTACATTACACAAATTAGTTTCACATGTTTAGCTGTTTGCCGAAAACTTTACATTTTACAAATATTCAGTTATAAATAAAGGTTAGAGACCAAATATTTAAAAATGAAAAAACACTTTTCCACACTAATATTGAAATTTAAATTAAACAGTCACAATTGTTGATAGAAAACTATTTTCCCACATCTTTTGTATTCCACTAAGAACATACATTCCTATTATATCAACTAATTTTTCTTTGAGAATACAAAATAATAACATTGACTATTTCTGAAGTAAAAGTAATTTTAGATAAAAATATTTCCAAAGGTAATTATTATTATTAAACATTTATTCGTCTGGAAAGGCATTCTATTTTAGAGTGTGGTGTAGGATGCAAGTGTGACCTTTCAGTTACAATTATCTATGGTGTAAATTATAAGCAATGAAGTTTAATTATGCCATATTTATGCAAAATGAGGTGATTAAACATACATATAAGATATTAGCATCATGAGAAAATCAAAGTCATTATGAATAATCTGAATTATTTTTATTTCCTGGGATGTTAGAAATCAGATTGGAAATTTAAATCATTTCTTTAGCATGCAACGTAGACATATACAATTAATTAACATGAGTTTGGAGTAAATACTACCTTGAAATGTTTGGCATATCAAAAATAAATATTGTACAGTCACACAATACACAGAAAAATCCATTTTTTCTATTTAAATTATATTTCTGGTTACATAATTGGTTATAAATCTCAAAAATTGCAGTGTTTAGCACTATGATAAATGAAACTGCATAGTTTAATTTCTTATTGTATGAGAACAAAAACACACACAGATACAAGGATACACTTGGGAGCTGACACCTGCTTAATAGCAGAGAGCACAGATGCAGGTTAGAGTATAAATTTCCTTTGTTCTTAGGTCACGAATCCTATTTTTTCCTTCTCATACATTTTCTTTTAGGACTTTGCTGAACTTCCTCAAGTGTCAGTATTTCTACTAATTGAGATGTTTTGGTTTGAGAAAATTCCTTAGAATTTAGAATTTCTCAACGAAGCCTATTCCTCTGATCAAAGAGTAAATAATGATAGGCTTCCTATAACTTCCTATGCCAAAAAACATCCATAATTATCTGTTGATATGTACATTAATTTAATAAGCTACTCAGGAAGTCATAAATTAATAGGACTGAAGATTTAAATTTTTTAGAGAAAAAAATAAAAGACAATAAAAATTGAATGTTCAGTATTTCCAAGTTATTGCTTCTTTTGCCTTCATTAACATTATGTTGGACAAAACAAAATTAACTCTGTTTTATTTGCCACGGAGCCTGTACTTGCTTTTTAAAATTTATGTTAAAGTTTACTTTTTTATTTTAAAGAGAATAAAACAAAGTAAAGCAAAACAAAACAGAGCAAAGCAGATCAGAGCAAAACAGTACAAATAACACATGTTTCAGAACAAGGCAGCAGGCAATCAACAGTGGCTAGCATAATATCTCTTGCTTTCTTCGAAGTAGTTGTCCATACCTTCACACACAATAAGTTAATACAAATCAAAATAGTATGAAAGCATCAAAACACAAGAATGAGAGCCTTCAGGCCTTCAAAACCAAACACTAGGATATCAGTAATGGCTACCATAATGTCTCTTGTTTTCATCAAAATAGCTGTCCATAGCTTCATACATATTGAAATCAAATAATTGAACGCAGAATGAAATCAATCAAAGCTAATAGTAAAAGCATTATTGGACTTCAAAACAAAATGATAGGAAATCATCAATGGCTACCATGATTCTTGTTTTCTTCAATGTAGCTATTTATATCATCACACATAATAAAATCAATTCTTGTAAGCTGAAGTTTTAGGCATATATAAGCCTATACATATACATCTATCCTTTCTGTATCAGGGAGAAAAACAAAGAAAAACAAATTATAATATAAAAGAGAAACAAGAGTCAAGTAAATAGCTACAATAAAGAGCTCAAAACAATAACAATGTAGGCTTTCAAAACAAAGTGGTAAGAACGTAACTAGTTTTGTTGTTTTGCATAGAGATCTTCAAAAGTCTAGTTATGCAAAATTGATCTAATCCTATGGATGTTAACTGTTTTGTTCCAAGAACTAATAGAATTAGTAGTACAATCATCTTAGTAATCATATATATATATATATATATATATATATATACAAATTTACATCTTTTTTTTCTTTTCTTTTTCTGCTTTTCTCCCGTTCTGTATCTGAGTTATTTTTCCCTCTTTGAGCAATGTCTTACCCTTTCACAAAAATTATTAAAGATTTTATGTCTTATTTATTCTTTCAGTTTCTTACACTAGGGAGACAATATGGTATTTACAAATATAGTTTGATTTATTTCATTATAGTCTCAAGTCACTTCCATTTACCTATAAAGGCCTCAATGTGATCCTTCTTTATACCTGAGTAGCATTCCATTGTATAGAAATACCACATCTTTTTTATCCATTCCTCAGTTGATGGACATTTTGGTTGTTTCCAAGATTTGGCTATTACAAATTATGCTGCTATAAACATGGGTGCACATATATCATTGTGGCATGATGTTTTTAGTTCTTTGGGTAATATGTCCAGAAGTGGAATAGCTGGGCCAAATGGGACCTCTAATCCCAGCTTTCTGAGGAATTTCCAGACTAACCTCCATAGTGGTTGCACCAGTCTATACTCCCACCAAGAGTGCAGAAGAGTTCCTTTTTCCCTGAAGCCTCTCCAGCATTTGTTGTTGGTAGTTTTCTTGATCCTGGCCATTCTTTCTGGAGTGAGATGGAGTCTCAGTGTGGATTTAATTGGCATTTCTCTAATGACTAATGATACATTTTTTTCATGTATTTATTTGCTATTCGTATTCCTTCATCTGAGAACTGCGTGTTCATTTCAGATGCCCATTTTTGGATTGGATCTTTGAATTTCAGGGGTCTGATTTCTTAAAAATTCTTTATATGTTCTATACAGAAATGTTTTGTCTGAGGGACAGTTCACTAAGATTTTTTTCTCAATTTGTGGGTTTTCTTTTCACTATGTTGGAGATTTCTTTTGACACGCAAAAACTTTTAATAAAACAAGATCTCATTTTTTGACTCTCAGAAATATTTCCTGTGCAGTTTGATTTTTGTGTATGAATTCTCTGCTGACCCCTATGTTTTCAAGATTTCTACCCAGTTTGTTTTCCAACTTATTTAGTGTTTCAGTTTTAATATTTATATTTTTGATCTATATTGACTGTAGTTTAGTGAATGGTGATAGACATGGGTCTAGTTATAGTTTTTGGCATATGGAAAGCCAGTTTTTCCAGCACCACTTATTAAAGAGGCTATCTTACTTTCAGAGAATATGTTTGGTCCCTTTGTCAAAGATAAGGTAACTGAGTGTGTTTATAGTTGTAGTTGTATCATCTAATCTATTCTATTAATCTTCAGGTTTGTTTTTATTTTAGTACCATGATGATTTTAATGCAGGAGCTTATAGTATAACTTCAAATCAGAGATTGTGATGTCTCCTGCCTTGCCTTTGTTGCCCATAATTGTCTGTTATTCTAGGTCTTTTCTGTTTCCCGATAAGTTTTAATAATGGTGTCTCTAGATCTGTGAGTGGTATTTTGATTAGAATTGCATTAAAACTCTGTAACAATTTGGGAGAATGGCCATTTTCACAATATTTGTTCTTATCCACGAGCAAGGAAAGTCTTGCCATTTTTTGAGGTCCTCTTGAATTTCTTTTTTCAAAGTACTGTAATTTTCATTGAATAGATGGCATTTTACTTCCTTTGTTAGATTGATTCTTAAATGTTTCATTTTTTGGGTGCTATTGTACATGGTATGTTTTCTCTTATTTATCTCTCAGTGAGTTTGTTGTTTGTGTACAGGAATGCTATTGATTTCAGAGTGTTGACTTTGTATCCAGGTATATTACTGAATTTGGCTATAACATCTAGAAGTCTTTCAATGGAGTTTTTGGGGTCTTCTGTGTAAAGTATCATGCCACCTATAAATAATGATAATTTACTTTCTTCCTTTCTTATCTTTATTCCTTTTGTTTCTCTCTCTTGTCTAATTGTGCTTTCTAATATTTCCAGTACTATATTGAATAGGAATGGTGATAGTGGATATCCTTGTCTTGTTCCTGATTTTAGAGAAAAGGCTTTCAGCTTTTGACCATTTAACATGATGCTGGCTGTTGGTTTATCATAGATAGCTTTTATCAGATTGAGGTAGACACCATACATTCTGATTTTCCATAGGATTCTTATCATAAATGAGTGTTGGATTTTACCAGAAGCTTTTTCTGCATCTGTTGAAATGCTCATGTGATTGTTATCTTTGGCTCTATTGGTATGATATATTAAGATTATTGATTTGTGTATGTTGAACCATCCCTGCATTCCTGGGATGTACACCCCTTGATGGTGTATAATCTTCTTGATGAATTTCCACACTCTGTTAGCCAGTATTTTATTGAGGATTTTTGCATCTATGTTCATTAGTAAGATTGACCTGTAGTTTTCTTTTTTGGTTGGGTCTTTCTCTTGTTTTGGTATTAGGGTATAATTGCTTCCAGGAATGAGTTAGGGAGAATTGCTTCCCTTTCAATTTCACTGAAGATTTTGAGGAATGTTGGCATTAAGTCTTCCTTGAATTTCTTGTAGAATTCAGCTATGAATCCATCAAGACCTGGGCTTCTTTTTTGTTGGCAAGGTTCTAATTATATTTTCAATTTATTAACTGAAATTGAGTTATCCAGCAATTTTACATCTTCTTGATTTAGCTTTGGTAATTTATATGTTTCTAGGAATCTGTCCATTTCTTCTATATTATCAAAGCTATGAGAGTAAAGTTTTTGAAATAGGTTTAATAATGTTCTGTACTTCCATAGTGTCTGTAGTGATTTTGCCCTTTTCATTCCTTTTTGCATGGATTTAAGTTTTTTCTTTCCTTTTTTAAAATAAGGTTGGCTAGAGGTTTATCAATTTTATTTGTTTTTTTCAAAGAACTATTTGATTCATTAATTCTTTGTATTGTTTTCTTAGTCTCTAATACATTGATCTCCACTTAGATATTTGTAATTTCCTCCCTTCTTTGGACTTTGGGTTTAAATTGCTCTTCTTATTCTAGATGTTTGAGTTGTAGCATCAGCTTGTTTATTTGTGTTTATTCTGTTTTTTTTTTAATGTGGAATTTCACCACAATAAATTTCCTTCTGAGGACTGCTTTCATGGTATTCCATAGGCACCAATAAGGTGTATTGGTATTTTTTTTACTTATAGATATTGTTTAGTTTCTTGTCACCTATTGATTGTTAAGGAGTATATTATTTAATTTTCATGGGTTTATGGATTTTTTGCAGTTTCTTTTGTTATTAATTTCCAGTTTTATAGCACTATGATCCAATAATATGCATGGGATAATTTCAATTCTTTTGCATATTTACTTAAGCATGTTTTATGGGCTAGTGTATGGTCTATTTCAGAGACTGCCCTATGTGAAGCTGAGAAGAAGGTATATTCTGTTGTAACTGGGTAGAACATTGTACACATATATTAAGTCCATTTCTTATTAGTTTTATTTCTTTGCTGATTTTCTGCTTCATTGATATGTCTCTGCATATCCTAAAGGGGTATTAAGATATCCCATTATAATTTTGCTATTGCTTATTTGATTTTTCATTTCTATTAAGATTTGCTTTATACAGCTGGATGCTCCTATATTTTGTGCATATATATTTAAAATTGTTGTTTCTTCCTCTTGAACTTTTCCCCTTACCTATAAGTAGTGACCTTCTTTATCTCTTTTGATCATTTTTAGTTTGAAATTCACATTACCTGCAAACAGAATAGCTACCCCTACTTTTTTTGGGGGGGTTCTTGTTGCATGAAGTATTGTTTTTCATCCTTTGACTTTCAGTCTATAGATTTCCTCTTGGATTAGATTGGTTTCTTGTATACAGCATATGGTTGAATATTGTTTCTTGATTCACTCTGCCAGTCTGTTTCTTTTAATTGATGAATTGAGGCCATTTACATTAAATGATATAAATGATATATATTGGTTTATGTTTGTCATATCTTTCTGCTGTTGGTTCTTTGCCTTTCGCCTCTGTTTAATTTTTTGCACTGCTTTGTGGTTTCTTTCTATTGTTGTTTGCACTGCTTTGTGATTTCTTTCCATTGGTGTTCTTGAAGTATAGTTATTTTTATGTCTACCTAGAATATCTTTCAATATTCTTTGCAGGTTGGTTGGGTGGTCATGAAGTTCTTCAGCTGTTCTTTATTGTGGAAGTATCTTATTTATCCATTCATTTTGAAAGATAGTTTTGCAGAGTACATCATTCTGGGTTGGAATTCATTTTCCTTTAGGATTTGGAATACTTCACTCCATGCTTTTTTTTGATTTCATCATTTGCATTGAGAAGTCTACTGTGATTCTGATGGGCTTTCCTTTATAGTGGATTAGTTTCTTTTCTCTAACAGCTTTTAACATTCTGTTCTTATGTTGATTTTCTGGGATATTGATTATTACATGTCTGAGGGTAGATTTACTTTGGTTATGGTTGATTGGAGTTTAATGTGCTTCACTTATCTGTATGTCAGTTTCCTTTCCCATGTTTGGAAAATTTTCAGCTCTTACTTCTGTAAATAGTCTTTTTATATCACTTGATTGTCACCTATTTCATTTATACCTATGAATCTTATATTGTTTTTCTTTGCATTATCTTGCAGTTGTTGAATTGTTATTTCCTGATTCCTTGTTATTTTTAAAAGATCTTTTCTTTCCTGTTCACTAGCTGCAATCTTGTCTTTGAGGGCTGAAAGTCTATCTTTGCATTCATTGAGGTGATTTTGCCAGCTTTCAATGAAAGTTTTGATTTACTGGATATTTGCTAAATCTGTTTCATGCATTCTAGCTCTTTCTTATATTGTTCATTCAAGGTTTCAACCATTTTGTCATGTTCTAGTTTTTTAGCTATGTTCAGCCTTTAGCTCATGTCACATCACTCACTGAAGTGTCCTGGCTTCTTGGAGTCTCTGGATGGGGACCTGCCAGGTTCCATGAAACATTCTAAGGCTGCATGGCTAGGTGGAGTTCACTGTGGAGGCCTTCAGCTTCTGCCGCTCAACACATGGAAGCTCCTGGCTTCTTGGGGTTCACTGCACAGGGCCCAAACAGGACCCAAAGGATAGCCCAAAGGTCCCTGACTATTTGGGGATACTGGGTAGGTTCCTATCAGGTTCTGAGCAAAGTCTCATGGATGCACAGCTAGATAGAGTTTGCTGTGGAAGTCTTCAGTGCGCACACAGGGCTGCCCAGCTACCTGAGGATTGCTGGGTAGGGCCCAACCAGGACCCAATTTATACACTCAAAGGTTCTAGACTGTTTGAAGATGATGAGTAGGGCTCTACCATTTTCCAAGCAAAGCTCTGTGCTGCAGAGCTAGATAGAGTTCACTGTGGAGCTAAAGTTTACTTCTAATTTGAAGAGTAGGGTGGGGGATGTAACTCAGTGGCACAGCACTTTGACAAGTGCAAAGTCATGAGTTTGATTGCTGGTATCAATCAATAAATAAGTAGTAAAATAAAATCTTTTTAAAAGATTCCTTTGCTTAATTCTTTGTGTAGGGAAAGATAAGTATTACTTGGAAATATAATTTGTAATGTTGTTGACTTCCTCTTGACTAGTATACTCTAAGAAATGAATATTCTTGCAGGTAACTTTATTAAGGAAGAAAATTTTATATATAAATAGGTAGATAGATTTAGAGATAGAAACTGAGATAGAAAAACATTAAGATATAGATGCAAATGTCTAGATATATCTATATATACATATAGATATAAATATATACAGACATACAAATATAGTTACACACAGGCACATGGTTCTCTTCAGTACAATGAAGTAGAAAGCACCAGTACAACCCCCTAGTGTTTAAATAAAATGAAAACTCTGGTCACAGTTTATGTTATCATTCTGGAGGCTACATCTTATAACCCAATGTTTAGTCTTCAAACCACCATTTGGAATCTGTCCTTGTCTCACTAATACATTTTTCAGTTACTGAATCCAATATCTGCATTTTCATTTATGTTTGTATATAACCTTCCACAACCTGATGTGTTTTTTATAACTGTCAGCCTGTTTGATTAGCTCCAAACACATATTTTACCAATATCCATTCTTGCTCAGTATCAGCAGTCTATGAATTGCTGGAGAAATAAAATTTAAAAAAAATATCCTCCCAACCCAGAATACTTCTCTACAACAGTGAAGAGGGAAAAATGCATATATTGTGCAATAATTATTAAACAGACTGTGATGATCATCCCTGACAGTGCCTCAAGGGAATTCAAAAGTGGAAAGAAATCTCATCTTCTCTATGGTCAAGTGGATTCAACTCATTTACCTGCATACTCTCAAGATAACAGAACTGGTCTTCAACTTAGAGTACTTGACAGCACCATTTGTCACCTGTATTTCATCCTAGATTCTCCTGAGAGTTTTAGTGATCATGCATCTTAGCTAATTTGTTTTATCCAGAGGATAAACTTAGACTTTTATGACAAGCAATAGTTTGCCTCTTGGAACCAAGTGCCCACCAAAATTATTCTATTTCTTTCCTACAGAGATGTAGAGATAGGGCTATTATTTTTCTCAACTATTGTATTTCAGAGATCATCAGTAAGCTCTTAAAAAGTGATTTCTAGGTCTTAAAACTGGTATGAAGAATATTTAGCTTTTATAAAAACTCATGTACATTTCAAAATTTACTTTAAAGACTAAGAAAAGGAGATTATGGTAGACAGTGTTTCTACTCTCAATTTTAACAAGAAAGTTCTTTTCTTCTTTTCTCTATTGGTATTTACTTACTGTCATAGTAGCAGTATGGCACAGTTGCTGTAGCTGGCATAATCATGAGGAAAGGCTGAATGACAGGAATTTCTAATGTTTTGTGTTCTATGAATATTTGTGATAAGAATTCTATTTTCACTGATTAAATAGTGATTGTCTGAAGGAAAAATAATCAATGCAATGGAAATGTTTTTCTACACCCACCAAAATCTTGTTCAAAGTTCTACTTGTGAAAAAAATATATATAAAATAAAGGAGTGGTACTAGAAAAAATATAGGAAAAATTGTACTGTAATCCAGTGCAGCCAGTATATCTAAAATCATATCTTATTTTATTATCATTGTTTTACATATTTTGTATGTACTTTAGCCTATTGGTCTGATTTTCAGTCTGAATGTATGATAATTCATTTAAAAAGCCTTATAAAATAAATGATTCTGATGCTGGAAAAATAAAAAAAGGTGGAAGGAAAGGAAAAAATATTTGAAATGTGGTATAAACATATACCAATTCCCTACAGTGAATGTAATCATTATGTATTACAAACATGCATTAATAAAAGTCAATGAAAGAATTAGAAAAATCAGTATAGAGGAGAACAATGAGGTGAAGGGTAAGATTAGATAATTTCTCTAAACAAGATTTCATGATTTTCACCTCTTAAAAAAAGGCAAAAGGCAGAGTATCTAAATTTGATAATCAAGTGATCAGTACAATTTCTTCTGAAGAGTTGGTTATAATTTTATATAACTTTGTGCCAGTTGCCATGATCTGTTCAGGGAAACATTGATTTATGTGTTGTTGAGTTTTAAATCTCAAAGAAAGAGAGATTTCATGATCCAAGAATAACTTTAGGTATCTTACTTCTCTGAATAGACCTTAAGGGTAATTGGATCCATGAAATAGAAGTGCTTAATTTATATGAAACAGTTTTAGGCATCATTTATAAACAGACTTGATTTTTAATGAATTAGGTCCTAGGAATGATATAAAGAGGGGAAGAATATTTAAAAAGTGTCTGGCAAAATGTGAATGATCACAAAGTTCTAATGAGGTGGGGGAGGGAGGCATTGTCCTGTTCCTGAAATATAACGACCTCATTTGCCCCTTATGGCATCCATGTACACCTTACGTGCCTAGAAAACACATGCTCCAACTAATGTCATTTGAGTCTTTGATCAGAGTTCCCTCTTCAAAGACTGTCTCTGCAAGCTATCAAAAGTATTTTCCAACTGTCCCACAATTAGTTACTCTACAGTTTCTTCCAGGCACTTTCTATGGCATGATACCACTGCATTTAGGATGTTATATTCAGACTTCCTAAATAATACATGGTCTTCCTGGTAATAGAAACTTTGTATATCCTGTTAAAAATAAACTTAGAACATATAAAATAAATTAAAAAAGTACCCAAATGTATGATTTGAAAGGAGAGAAATATATTGAGTTCTGATAAGAAGAAGGTAGAATTTCTAGTAGGAAAGAAAACTGGTAAAATTTCAATTTTTACTTTTGTACACATGTCAAAATTGGACATTTAAAACAATTTTCAATACTTATTTTACAGTACTTGATTTAACTGAACCTGGTCCTTAAAAACATTCTGATGTGTTCACTAATCCTCTGAAAGAGTATAGCATTGCTGTAGTGGGTTCACTCATTGGGATAATTGACTAAATCCAATTGAATTAGAATGAGAATAAAATCACTTGTTTCCAATTGCATATTGAATTAGAATTAATATAAAATCACTTGTTTCGATATCTCTAAATATTACAATATTAATATCAAGTACCTGTAATTATGTAATCAAAGTAATCAAATAATTAAACTAAATAATATAGACCACATTTTATTTGAAAAATTTATTAGATAATGAATTGATATGCTTCTTTTTCTTTTATTTAGAATTATTAATTGCCTAACCATTTAGTATAGTGTTAGACAAACAGTGCACATTCAAGAAGTATCTGTCACTAGAATGAGTGAATGAATAAACAAATAAATGATTATTGTGAAAAACTAATCTTAGAGTTTGCAAAATGCCAGAACAAATATTGGCATATAATGCAAAAGGATTGAGAACACTGGATTGTGAGAATTTAAATGAAGTAGCAAGCATATTAAAGGTAGGTGTTGGTGGCATCTTTTAGTAATCCCTCAGACAGGTTGCTAAGCTTGGGAAGATTTCAAGTTCAAGCCCATTCTGGGAAACTTAAAGAGTTGCCTTCTCAAAATAAGATAATAAATAGGGTTGGTTACATAGCTTAGTAGTAGAACACCTCTGTTCTGCAAAAGAAAAAAAAATGACACAAAAGCAAACTACACCAAAAGAAAAAGTAGAGAGCTTAAATTGTGGGAAACTGAATTACTTGTGAATATTTTTAGTTTTATTGATTAAATATTGTATTTTATCAGGTTGAAAAATTCTATCAAGAAGTATTCATAGATCAACTTTTAAGAGTCAAGTGCTCCATATTCTGGATGTGAAGAGTCATCAATAGAAGTGTTCTTGACAGTTTTATTTCTATATTGTTGTACTGTGATAGAATATGCAAATACACAAAACTACAGTGTTTTCAACCAACTTAATCTGGTTCAGTCCAATGCATTTTCACTGTTTTTATTTATTCACAACTTTTTACAAAAATGAGAAACTAGGCAATCTTTAACATTCTTTGGATTATACATATTAATGTACAAATGTTGAACCACAGGTTTCCCCCAAAATTAATATGGAGCTGTAAAAAGAAAGCAAATCATTTAAAATAGGTTGTTATGGTTTATATCTGTATGTCACAAAACCTCTTGAGCTCATGGACAAGGCTGTGGGGAAGTAGCTGGATCCTGGGTGTATGGCACTGGATTAGTCCACTGGTTTAGCTTAACATGGTCATGGGAGATGGAATTACTGAAGAAGGAAACCTTGGGTGTGGTGGCACCAAACAATAGTCTTGTAGCTTGGGTGCAATAAAAAGGCATAGAAAAAAGGCAGGCATGTTGCTTTTTGCCTACCATAGAATGTGTAGATTCTCCTTTGCCTTGGAGCCATTCAACTAAACCTTCACAAACTATGAGCTAAATAATTCTTTTCACCTTTAACTTATGGCTGTCTGCTATGTTGTATCAGCAAGGAGAAAGAAACTAAGACATAGTTTAAAGGAAACAGTGAAAAAAAAGTCTTTTATCTGAAATTAGATGCCTAAATTTCTAATAATGTTTCTTATCAGAATTTCAGAAAAGTAAGAATGCATTGAAGGAACCATTATCTCAGTGTTATTGATGCAATTCAGGATGGGGAATTATGTTTATTGAAGCCACACTTTCAACAGATCAGAAGACAGTCTTAGGAATAATCTGATGGTCTTTATGTCTTCTGGTCCAGTGAAATAGTGCTATATTTAGTGAGCACAACCTTGTGAGATCCCTGATTGAATAAATTGAATTAATTTAAAAAACTGCTAGAGTTAGGCCTTTATTATTCAAGGTACTTTCTTTTTCATGTATTCTGTCACTGCTTGGATATCTTTTATAAGTTTATAGTGCTATATGCAATTAAAACACAAAACGTCCCTTTGGGGACCAATAACACGATGACATTAATGTGTTATACTGAGTTCTGCCAGAATAAATTGTAGTCTCGGTAATGAGAGTATACAGATCTGAGTAATAACAGTAGCTTCAGGAAAAGCAATTGTATGTGTGATGCATTCTATCATGTATGGTGGATTTGAATATTTGCTAAAATACAAACCGAAAATATAAAATTCAGGTAAAATGTTACCTTTCATCTTTTAACTTTTTAAAATACTTAAACCATTTAAATGTCAACATTTTAACACTTGAAATTTTCTTGTAATCATTATTTAGGTTTTCAGCAAAATCAAGGTTATAAACTTAGTAGGTAATCCCCAGTATATATTGAACATTTTTTATTGAATTTATCCCTTTACATAATTTATGTGTAAATTAGCCTTGGAAACAGATGCATGGCATTTATTGTTCCTGTGTTAAGTTAAGAAATTGAGGCTTAGAGTTAAAAGAACTTTCTGGACAGCCTTGTGGTCGATTGTTTATTTGGTTCAGGATGGTTGGCATTAAATTATTATTTTATATAACCAGTTTATAATTCCAGAATTTTGGGGGCTGGGGATTTAGCTCAGTGGCATAAGCACCTGCCTTGCAAGCAGGTGGTCATGAGTTCGATCCCTGGTACTGATAAAAAAAAAAAGACCATAATCATATAATTCCAGAATTTCAACTTTGTGTTTGTTCATTTGCCAGAGCCTTCAAAGAATTAAAAGCTAACACACATGCAATCAGTAATAATATATCATTTAATCACTGAGTTTGTGGCTAAGAAAATAATGATTAATCCTTCTTAATTATTAGTGTCAAGTAACCAACACATAAGTTAGGCTCAATTCTCTCTGGCAAGACAGACTTGAACTTCAGCTCACAGGAACACAATATGTCCAAAATTGCTTTAACCAGATGAACATAAAGAAGTGGAAGTCGATATAGTCCTGCTAGACCCCCGTTGACCTTGCCATTTATTGAAAATGCTGTTAGATAGCAACTCCCAACTGCCTCTGTCTCTGGAGTTTTAGTCTGTGTGTCAAAGCTAAATATTTTCCTCCTGAGAACTTCTTCAAATCTCACGTCTGAATGCTGACCTCCTTAACCAGTGGCTGAGGGTACAAATTTCTTCCCGCTGATTTTACAGGGGGAAGTGTATCTGTGGTACAATTTTACCCATAGTTTTCAAGTGGCTTAATACAGTGAGACCACAGATGAAAACTCATTCTTCTTTAGCTTTTCTTTCCATATTTTATCCTAGTTCATTTATTGCCCTTCTTCTTCTTTTTATTTTGAAGAAGAAAGGCAATACAAGGGCAACAAAACAAGACAGAAGAAAGCCAATTGAGACAATGCAGTGAAACTGGTACAGAACTTCATAGCAGGTTACGGGGATAACAGTAATAGGTACCACACTATATCTCATTATTTTCACAACAGTTGTCCATTCAATCAGGTATAGCAAAATCAAACCAAAAACAGACATTATAAAACCTATCAAAACAGAATGTGGAATAGAGCAAAACAATTTATCAGAATAAAGCAAAATGTGAAAACAATATTTGCCTTCAAAGAGAAGAGAGAAGGAAATCCCCCATATATGCTATATTGCATATGTGTCAGTCATCCTCCCAAGAGATGCTCAGATCTCTGGCACCAGGTCAGCATAATCAACCCAACAATGCAAGCATTTAGTTGTTTTATGTGCTTTAGTTGCTATCAACTCTGGCGACCCTGTCCACCAGATGCTAACAGGGGCACGGGGGAGGGGAATGGGACTTTTGATGAGTGTAATCATTCAAACTATTTGAACAAAAATTTCCCTGTCAGTGTCCACTTGCAGGCAATTAGATGAAAGACAATTGGTGTTGTATCAGTGGAAGAGAAAGAAATTAGAAGGCTGGATGGAGTCAAACAAGTATTGTTATGAATTTATGGATTCCTGAGACATATGCATAAGTATTTTTGTGTGTGTATGGATGGTGGGTATCGGTATCAGTATGTTCATCAGATCCTTGAAAGCAAGGCCATTACTTTCCTCAACTTCCTGTGTTGTCCTGTTATATTCACTCAGTGTTACATTGGTTGACTCTTATTCAAATTTCCCACACTAGGAACCACATATTTCATGTAAAAGAGATTACTGACATATACTTGAAAATTGAAAAAGATATAGGATTCTAAGTATACAAATAAAATCATACAGTTTTATATATTTACCAGTGTGTTTGTAAAAATATTTTAATTATCATTTTTTGTCACAGGATTTTGATATGCTTAAGTTACATTCAAAGATAATTGCTCTGACAAATACTCATGCTATTTGGACATGTTACTGTATAACATTTAATATGTAGAAATATGAAAATATATAGAACATGAAAATTGTAATTATTCATTTACCACAAAATCTAACTCAAGGACATTTTGGGAAAAAAGAATATTATTTTATTTTTTAAAAAGCCAGGAATTATAATAATTCAGTTCCATATTAATTAGGGCTTAAATAATTCATCAAAGAAAGAAACCTTTTTTTCTCTACTCTCTATATTGAATTCTCTAAGTCATCAAATGGTGACAAAATTGCTTCAGTCTCAATCCTGTCTTGTAAGCATGAATCTAGTAAAACAAGAGTTTTTATTTGTTGTTAATCATATGCTTTTCATGACTTTTTTGCTTACAAAGTGGGCAAAATGTTTATTCTTGAAATAATCATGGTAGCCAGGAATTATTTATGCTCAAATTTAGTATGATTGTGTCACCTGAACTTTTACTGGTAAAATGACTGGCTGAAAGGATTTGCATTTTGGCTTGGAAGAATGTGAACCAGGGACAGAGACACTTCTCATTTACATGGAATGGAAGAGAAAACAGAAGACGTATTTCCATAAAGGAATCAAGGATAATGGGTGGACCAAAATTGAAAAGTTTTGCCACAGAATTAACATTTACAGTGAATATTTTGCTTCAGGGACAGAAAAGTAGCTAATACATAGGATGTATGTTTTCCTTACAATTACACAACTGTGCAAAAACAAGCTAAGGATAAGATTCAGCACTTGAATGATTGCTTCAATCACCACAGCCTTGCATTTTTCCAACCCTTGCCTTACTAGATTGCATGGGAATACTCATAAGAACATATTAACTAAATTTTTAAATGTCAATAATAATTTTTTATGTATTTACTTTATAGTCAGTTAAGCTTAGAAAAATCTTTGGCTCATTATTTTATTTGAGTTCCTTAAAAATTTTACTCTATCTTTTGCTATTATAAAGCATCATATGGATATGCTATTTGATCATCTAGTTTTCTTCCCGATCTTATCTACTTCTTTTGTCTATATGCTTTAGGGTTTTTATGTTTTGAATATATAACAATTTTGCTGGAGTATGTGTTGATAATGGTTTTACTAGGTTGACATTCTCAGATCAGTGATAAGCTCTTTTTATATGAGAGTGTTGGTATCTTTTTTTTAAAAACTTCCTTCAGTATTATATTTGGTCTCTGTCTCTCTGTCTCTGCCTCTCTTTGCCTCTCTCTGTCTCTCGCCCCCTCTCTGGTGTGTGTGTGTGTGTGTGTGTGTGTGTGTGTGTGTGTCTTTCTCTCTCTCTCTTGCTTTTTTATTGTATTGGATATTGTACCCCAGTCATTTGCACTAGTTCCTTAAAATATCATATAATCCAGGTTTACTGAGAATTGAACCCAGGGCGTTTACGTGGGAACTCATATGATCCAGGAATGACTCATCTTTGAATACTTTAAAAATTCATTTGTTTTCTTGAGTCTGTTGTATATTCATATTTGTTTCTGTTTTTAAATAACTTTCTATAATAATCATTAGATAACTGACATAGCACCACAGGCATATACAATGTTTCCGTGACTTTCTTCTAGTTTCCACTAATGTTAGCAATTTAGATCACCTTAGTACACATGGCAGTAAATTAATTCATTGAAGTTAGTGGCCTTAAAGATGATACTGGAAATCAGCGCTTTCTCTCATTGTTTGCTTCCTGACTACCACACTGTGATTTTCTCTGCCCCAGCCTCTTTACCATGCCCTTGCACAGATCCAACAGCAACAGACCCGAGCAACTGTTTACTGATGTCTCTGAACCTAGAGTCACGTTATCTTTTCTCCTTGTGGGTTGAGTTATTGATGCATTTTGTCACAATGACAGTCATCATTTCTAGAGTACATTTTTCTAATTAAAAATTTCAATCAAGTGTAATGTTAACTATATTACATCCTTATTGATAATTTTCCTCATCTTCACTAGTTTCTTGTTTTCCAAGGTCTAGTGCAGGACTATCCTGAATTTAGCCCCATAAAGTTTTCAAAAAAAAAAAACTTTAAAAAATTTAGAATAGTATTTGTCTTAGGTACTTTTCTCTCATTGCTGAAAGAAAATACTGGACACACAAAATTAAGGAAGGAAAAGTTTATTTAGCTCACATTTTGTATAGGTTTCAGTCCATGATCTGCTGAATTCAAAGCAGGGAGGCTCAGGGTACAGGTCAACAGTTAATGATGACAGAAAACAGCAAAAGCACCAACAGCAAAATGGGAGCAAGAGCATTGAGAGGAGACTCTTTCTGTCCCTTATATTGTATGTAGGTCATACCCACTTGTGTGTAGTACTCACCCGTGATCCCAGCATTGGACCATGAATCAGTCACAAACTCTGTACAGGAAATCCTGCTTACTCCACACCTAACATCCTACACTATTCAGAGTTTAAATTAGTGTGGTGTATTGGTTACAATTAGTGAATAAGTGCTAAAACAAATTATGTTCTACACTTCTTCAGCTTTTCTTAATTTTTTTAAAAAAAATTATCATTTCTTTGTGCTGTGACTGAATTTTCTTCAATACAACCAAATTACCTGTAGTCACCAGGACTTTGTTGCTGCTCTCAAAGGTGACAGTTTCTAAGATTGTGTTAGTGTACATGTGTGCACATATGTGTTTGTATGATTTTGTCACTTTAATAAGTACTGTATATTTTGTAGATTGTCAATGGATGGGATCAATCTGCTTCTTTTTTAATTATTGAACTGATGAGGTAAAATTTTGGTTGGAATGCAAGAGGCAGAATATCTTTGCCATCAGGTCATGTGAAGTATGCATACATCATTATAATTCTGAGAATGTTTTTCACTTTGGTTCATTAGATTATTCTTTATCAAAATTATTCTCCTTTCTTTCAAGAATTCAACATGTTCAGAGCCTCTTTCTACTACATATTTTAAATTCTTCTGCACAAGAGACCTGTGTATTTGTTCATGATTGTTTATTTTTTAATTGCCTATAAATACACAGATTAGATTTTTAATTGCTTATAGATACACAGATTAGATTATGTATTAGGTTATACTCCAATGTCACCTTGTTCAAATTGTTTTTGTTCAAAGTTTTCAGTTTTGGTCTTTGGCAACACCTTTGTGGATCTCATTTTTCCTTTAACCTCTTTTTGATAAATTTGTCTTTCCTTTGAAGTTGTATATCTTGCTGTCCTTAGATTTTCTTTCTTCAATAAGATCATGACTCATTTTAGTAAAATATACCTCCAAAGAATTTTATAAGATATACACTTTCAAATTTGAAATTGCATCTAAATATTTTTGTGAATTCTCTGAAAAAAAATAAAAGCTATATAAAAACAATACTCTATTTCCTCCAAAAGATATGCAGTGCTATTTTTATATTTATAATTTATGGAATTGTAAACTCTTGAAGTAAAATATGTCAGTAATGTGTCATTATATATGTAACTATTGTGAATATTACCATCTTTCTATATAACCTTAATTTTTTTCTCTACAGGAAATTTTAGTATTATATAATGTAATAAAGACATGCATTTTCTTTTTTTTTCTTTTTTATTTAAAAAGAAACAAAAGCATGTAAAGGGTAGAGATAATACAGAATTTCAAAAAAAGTTAAACAATCAGAAATCACTAGTTGACAAATTACATATTGTTCTCTTGGAAATAGTTGTTCAAGTTACAAAATTTAAGCATACAAAGTAGATATACAAACAATGAGAGTTTAAACAACTATGCATGCATGAATCTCTACATGTATTTCTATCCTTTCTGTATTAGAGGGGTAAACAAAACATAGTAAGACAAAACAAAACAAATTCCTATAAAAACATGGAACCAAAAAATCATATAAACCACAGTACAAGATGATCTACAATGATTACTGTGTTGTTTCTTATTATCTTCAATAGAATTGTCTATGTCATCAGGCATAATTGAATATAGCAGTATAATTGAATATAGCAGTACATAACAATATTAATAAAAATAAAACATTGTAGACAGTATAGAACTTCAAAGGCAGATAATAATCAAACCAGAGTGGATATTATGGTGAATCTTGTCATCTTAAGTGCAGTTGCCTATACTCTCAGACTTGATGCTATCAATAATAACAGCTTTAAATAAAATCTATCAATACAAAACAGTAATATAACAAACCAGATTCGATTATGATCAGTCATGATAAAACAGTGTAGGTTTTACAGAGCTTTAGATTGACTTAATAGGGAATTAAGGACGATTATCATACTATATCCTGTTATTTTCCAGATTACTGTCTATACCCTCAAATCTAGTACAGGTAGAATGAATGGAAAAGAATATAATACATCTAAGCAGAGTAGTGTGAGTAATGTGGGTTTTAAATCCTGGTGCACTATTAACAATATAGTGCATCAAGGTGATCTATATTACAGATTCTAGTTATCCTCCTCTGCCTCATTTCTGCTATGCTATTTTTCTGCCGTTGTTTGTCTAGTTTTCTCCTGCATTCTACTGCCTTTCTACCACTGTTCCTAAAATCCTGGTATTTTTTTCTCTCTCTCTACAATGTCCTTCAGTATTCTCTGTAGGGTTTGATTGTTGGTCACAAATTCCCCCAGTTCTTCTTTGTCATGGAAGAATATTGTTTCTCCATTAATTTCTAGTGACAGTTTTGCAGGGTACATCAATCTGGGCTGGAGGTTATTTTCTTTCAGGGCTTGGAATACTTTGCTCCAAGTTCTTCTTTATCTGATGGTCTGTGTTGAGAAGTCAGCCATGATCCTGATGGGCTTACCTTTATAGGTAATCTGTTTCTTTTCTCTAACGGCTTTTAATTTTCTGTTTTTATATTGAATTTCTGCATCTTGATTATTATATGTCTAGGTATAGATCTGTTTTTGGTTGTAGGTTCTGTATGCCTCACATAACTGAATGTCATTTTCTTTTCCCATGCTTGGGAAGTTTTCCTTAATTATTTCTGTGAATAGATTTGTAATTCACCTGTATGTATTCCTGCTTCTTCATTCATATTTCTTATTCTTAAATTATAGATTCTCTTGTCATCTTCTAGCCTTTGTATTGCTACTGCCTGTTTCCTTGTTATTTTTAAGAGATCTTCCTTTCATGATCATGCATTGCAAATTTGTCTTCAAGTTTTGATAGTCTATCCTTATTTTCTTTTAAGGAGTTTTGCCAGCTTTCAATGGAGTTTTTAATTTCCTGGTAGTCTCTTTGAATCTGCTTTATGTATTCTATATTTTCTTTATATTCTTTATCGAATGTTTCTCTCCTTTCTTAAGGTTCTTCCCTTCTTCCATCTGTATCTTCCTGATAGTTGCTTCCTGAGAGCATTTATTTTATTACTCTACTCATATTTTGCTTTACCTGATTTAAAATTTCAATTTTGAGCTCATCTGCAAGGTCCCGAAGATATCTCTTAATGTCCATTGAAGCCATGTCTGATGTTGCGTGTTTGCTGCCCTCAATCTCCCTTGTTTTTCCTATTCCTGGATCAGTACTCTCAGGGTTCTGGGCTGGGGGTCTCCTCCTACTTCTCTCTCCTGTCATGGTCCTGGCTTCCTCCACACAGGTTACAGTGCAGGTCCCCGCCCCCTTCCCTGTTGGCCATGTTTCCTCTGAAGCACACTGGCAAGGGACCTCCACCCTCTCCTGACTGCTCTTTTCACTGAGGTGTAAGCAGCAGCTGCATATGCCTGCCCCTCCCCACTGGGCCAGCCAAAGTTCAGGGGCCTTCACTTGGTTAGTGCGTGCCAGGCACAGGGAATCGATTTGGGATGACTTATTGGGTCCCAGCCAGGGGCATGACCCAGTCAAAGCAAATCCCAGGAATCTGCTCTGAGGAGGGAGCAATCAACTGATGTCACTGTTGCTCCCAGTTCAGGCTCCTCCTGCCAGATTCCAACATGTTGCCCATTTGGTCACGCCCTTCCCATGGGGGGCGGTCTCATTCCCAGCACTGACCGTGGGTTAATGAAGATCCCTTTGCCAGTTCCACCCTCTGTTGACTTCAGCACTGCTGTGGGAATGAGTTTGGGCAGCTCTGCCAGCTGGCATGGATTCAAGCCGGCGCAAATTCAGGCTGGCAAAAACTTGGCAGGTCATCACAAAAACGCCGTGTCCTGTAATTTTTAGCTGTTTCAGTTGTAGTCCTAACATATTTGATGAGCTTTTTTATGTTTTAATTTCCTCCTGTGTCAAGAGGATCCATCTCCCTCTGTCTGGGTTTCTTCAGGGTGTTTTATTCTGGCATATGAGTTGCTTCTCTGGAAGGCTTTGTATTTTGTTGCTCACTGATTGGCCATCTGCATTTTCTTATAGTTATCCAGAGCTTTACTGATAATTTGCTTATATTACACTTGTCATAAATGTTATATTATCGCCTTTCAGGTGAATTGATTCTGTGGGTAACCTAAATCTGTCCAAATGGTTTTGATAAAAAATTAGGTTTAAGAATGTTATTTTTTCCTTTTTCAATCTTTTCAGCAGATGCTTCTAAAATAATAAGCATTCCCTAGAGATAATTAATCACAGTAGGAATTTAAGACGTAATTATTCAAAGATGCAATGACCTTTTAAAATAGTATTCCATAGGTAGTTTCAAAATTCACTGATTCAACACTTACTATGCCTACTTTGTAAATATCCATATATATGGCTACTTGTCTGAGTAACACGAAGCTAAATATAGATTTTATTTTAATTATGTATTCCATCTGCAAGGTCTGTTATCCAAAAGACATACACCAAATTTGCATAGTTTAAAGAATTAACGTGAAGAAGAGATAAGTAATGGCAGTTTTAAAATTCTGAAATATCCAATGATTTTTACTATCAAATTTATTTAAATATGTTTTCCATGTTTACTTAGTTTAATGATTATGGGTTTTAAAATGTATCTTCTATTAGAGTAAGTCTCTCTTTGTAGAATATTAACCTCCAATACATGCAGCAGGAGAAATCTAATTAGCAAAATCATCATTTTGCAAATGCTAATGAAGCAGTCATTTTAAGAAAGAATATGAATGAATGCTAAAATACTTAGGACAAATGTCGATGGGAGCTCTTCATTGCATGCTAAAATGCACTCACAGATAATTTGCTGGTGGCAACAGAAGAGCATTTTTATCAGTCCCTGGAGACACTAACTAATCATGGACCAACTAGATATTTTATACCTACTGTTTGATGTGTCATAATGCACATGTATATGAACTTCTATTTGCAAACAGTAAAGTTTACAGGCTACAAAGAGGAAGAGGAATATGTTAAACATTAAGAAGATATAGGAGCTTAATTCATAATGCTAACAATTCTGTAAAATAAATGCTCTTAAGCATTGATCAAGTTAATGACCTAAAAAAAAAACAGGTGTGAATAATGCTTCAAATTAAAAGAAATTTAAGAGATATAACTTCAAAATGTTTTATATGTACTTTACTTAGAATGTAATTATTATAAAAAAAAGTATAAGGTTGAGAAAATCAGAAAATAAATCTTGACTGTGAAATGATTTTTGATGAAATAATTAAATTATTTCTGCTAATTTTGTTAAGGTTGATAAAGATATGTTAATTTGAAGAATTTAAATATGCTTATATATGGAATATGAAGTATTGTAACCCTCTCTGCAGCCCACAATACCAAAGGCATGCTTTACAAAAGTTTACCAGAAAAATATTGTAAAGGTGAAATAAGTATGAAAAATGTTAAATTCCATATTAAATTCAAGATTTGAGGGTAAATATAATGTTCTTTATATTTTAAAAGTATTTGTTTTAAAAATGAAAACAAAGTGCCAACAAATATTTTTCCCTGTAACAAGATCTTGATTGAAATGCTTACGTTTTACATTTTTCCAACATTTCTTCAAGATTTTACTTTGCATGGTGGTGAATAAAAGCAGTATATAAATTTTATGAGCAAATAAAATCATTTGATTTTTCAGATATTGAGATGTCAGTAATGTCAGATAAATAACTGAAAAGTGGAACTGTATGCTTGACATCTAGGGAAGGGCACCTCCAATTGTGCTCTAAAGAGCCAAATTTCAGCTATTGAAGAATAGCAAAAGCAAATAGAAAATGAAATGAGTGTCAGTGTGGTTTACACATTGGGAAATTTGAATAATCACAATATATTCCTTACATTTATTGTAAAAAGCAAATGAACTGATAGATTCCAATTATTTATGATCTTTTACATAACAAACATTTTATCTGGTATTATTTTGTTATAATTTGTTATTGTTATGGATAGTTTTCTATAGAAATTAAAAAAATAACAAACAATTCATTACCCAGAGGTGAAACAGTTGAATGATATTTTGAAAATCTAGTAAACAGAGGGCACTATTAATTGATACAGCATAAGTCTTCTTTTTTGTCCAAATAAACAAATGCTAAATAAAGTGATCAATCTATAGAGACAAAAATAACTTTGCTTTACTGATTACCTCTTTAAAATTCCTAGAATATTCTTAAATTTCTAGAAAATTATTTCATTAATAATACTCTAAAATGTTTTAAAATAGATATAAATTTATAGAATACTGAAAAATTCTCCCCAAAATTATTTATCTTTAAGGCAACGTGTAATTTTAACTATTATTTGTGTTAAGTATTTCTTTCTAGTGTTCATTTTAATATTTGTATTTTGTTACCAATTTTATAAATAAAAGATTATCTAAAACTTGTTTAATCTTCTCTCTAGAAGCTATATATCATAATAGTGTTTATTTTTAAAAATTCTGTATGTAATCTCACAGTTTCTATCTATCTATCTATCTATCTATCTATCTATCTATCTATCTATCTTTCTGTCTGTCACCTGTGTATCTGTTTTTATATATTATTGTCTTCTATATGTATTGTGTCTCACAAGGTATCATGAGTAACTTATTGTCACAAAATAAACCTTATCTTTTCACAATGAAAGCCTTTCTTATTCCAAGTATGCCAGGTTTTTCTGTGGCATGATATACTCAAGGAAGTTTGCCCTATGTATTATGTCATTTTTCAGTGTACACTAAGAATTCATTTTATAGCATCATATTCCTCCAAGATCATTCCTTCACCTGACCTTCTACATAGCAACATTTTCTGAGCAAATAATTTAAAGTTCATCTCAGTGTTGAGGGATGGATGTGAATTTCTTGCAGTCACATTTATCTGTGAGAACTATCAGTTATCTTTACTCTCTTTTTGTGGAGAATATCATTATGGAAGCTATGTCTGTATTCATTACATATCTTTCTCCACTATTTTCCCTAAGGAAAAGAAGCATGTAACTTAGTGGATGAAAGATAAACTTTTTTCACATTTCACAGGGTGTTGTATGTTTCCCCTGCATCCTAGAAAGTGCTAGTAAGTGCTGTGTCCCTGCTACATCTCCCTAAAAGAAGATATTTATGGAAGTACTTGGAAAAGAATTATCATTATCTTACTTATCTAACTACTAGGTGTGTAACATACTTCCCTCCCCTAGTCTTATGCTTAATACATACCTAGTCTTAAATACATATGTGGCGTTGATAAAAAAGTATTCACATTTCTATCAAAGAGAGTCCTATACTGCATTTATATAGTAAATTACACAATTACTGCAGGATAGGTTGTGGGTGAACTTTATGATAAATGTATGATAAATTTCCAGATTCAAATTTGTTTTGTTCATTTTATGAATTGTTGTAATATTCAATAAAATTATTTTATGTAAAAGTCATAATATGTCATATCACATACAGAATAATTCATGGAAACATTGAGGAATTTCTATATATCAGTATCTCTGCTTAATAAGTTACTAGTTCACTTTCTCTAAATTCTCATGTAAGTGTTTGATGCAGTTTATTATAATTGCCATGTTGAATTTGAAGCTTAGGAAAAGTCTTCAATCATGGACTGAGGTTTTAGCTCAGTGGCATGAGTGCTTGCCTGGCATATGTGAAGTCATGAGTTTGATCCCTAGTACAAAAAACAAAACAAAATAAAACAAAACTTAAATCCTAAGCCTAGTAAAATGCTTCAAAGAATCTACTTTCATGATCTTTACCATATAGAACAATTAATAAATTCTTTTTCTTTTTGCTTAGGATCAAGATAAACTAGAGAAATACAAAGAATATAAAGAAAAGATAAAGATGAAAAAGAAGAAAATGCAAAGATTGGTAAAATAAATGCTGATACTCTAGTAGGAAAAAAAGAAGACATAAAAAGTTAAATTTTACAGAATGTTTTGCATCCATTATTGTTTACTTAAATTTGATATGGCTAGAGATTATAATTCCCCAAAGGTATATTATATTAGAAAAATATTCATATACCATTTGAAGTACTTTATGTATTCCAAGTTAAATTACTAAATTGAAATTTGTTTAGTGTATTATAAAAATGCCTATATTTCTTGTAAGGAAGGTAGATTTATTATTTGAATAATGTAAACATAGAGAAATAGGTCAAAACTTGACAGGGTGAGAACAGGGAATTGCGGCTTAGAAAAATTGTGTATGCAGGCTCACAAAGATTTTGACACTAAAATTTCCAAGTGTTCTTAACTTGCATGCTGTGTTATCCCTTGATGTACTTTGGAGAAGAAGTATTAAAAACAGGCACAATTTATCATTTCATAATTTTTTAATTCATTGTAGTTACTGATATTGGGTACAGGGGTTGGGCCAATAGGGGACAGAAGATAAAGTAAGTTTTATTAAAAGATTTAACTCATATTGCCTGCTCTAAACCCTGTTATGTTAATTAGGATACACATAAATTTTGAAAACTCAAGGATTAAGATAAAAGCTGCTAACAATAATTACATTTTAAGAGAAAGTACAATTACTAACAAAACCATAATGTTGCTTTAGTCCCATACTCTGGTACACTTTGCACATATTTGTGCAAAGTTATATCATTAGCAGTAAGGAAAATAAATGAAGTATGTTTAATCTTAGAAGAAAAAGTCAATGTTTTCAGAAACTTATAAAACATGAGACAAAACCAAAAAGTTTAATTCTAAGTATTCACTGCCTTCAACATGTTGAGTGCAATATGATAAAACAAGTGCAAAATGGTTGCCAGTATAGAAAAGCAAGATTATTTGTCTATTGGAAATGCTGTTAAACTTTTATTAAATATATTTTTCTTTAAGATTTCTTACAGAGAAGAGGTAAATAACATAAGTAATAATCATAAAGAAGTACTTAGCCATATACAACAGCTTTTAAGAGTTCTATAAAAAACAAAATACTTTGTAAAACAAAATACTTAGTGAATAATGAGCATCTCTTTTCTCTTTCAAGACCATTAAATTGTATACCTGAATCTTGTATGGGAATAAGTACAAAAATATTCTTCTCACTTCCAAACTGTTACTTTCTCTTTATTTCTTTCCTTGTTCTCTCTCTCTCTGTCTTTCTTGCCCTTCCTCCCTTCTTCTTCCTTCCCTCCCTCCCTCTCTCCTTCCCTCCCTCCATTCTTCCCTTTCCTTCCTCCCTTCATTTAGATAGTGTAATGGTTAATGGATTTAAACATGCAATAAAAGTATTACATAGTGTAATTTGGAGGAAGAGTGATTTGATGTACTAATTACTATATTACTGCCACAATATTTTTCCAAACAATATGACTTGCAATTTCCTTTTTATTATAGAGTGCCTACACCTATGCTGCATAAGACAAATTTAAAGCATAAAATGACTTAATAGATATCCATGCTAATGAACTCAATGGAGGAAACAGATTTGGTGATTTGCCCCCAAAATTGTATATTTTGCCATCATCTACAAACATCAATACCAATGGATGTTTTATCCATAAATGAAGGTTCACATTTTATATTTTAAGAAAGAAAAGTAAAAAGGACAAAATAGAAAAAAAACAAGAAGAAAAGTAGAATATAGAATCCAAAATAATTAACATAAAATCACCAGTTGATACATTACATATTGTCATCTTAACAATAGCTGTTAAAATTACAAAATCAAAGCATAAGAAGTGGCTAGACACTCAAACATTGAGAGTGAAAACTTCTGTTCAGTGATTTAACAAAAGCTCAGTAATATGGTCATCTATCTTACACACTATACACACCATTAATATCCTTTAGAGCACTTTCCTTCCATTTCACTTTTACAATATCTATCATATCTATTATACTTTTATATCTAGTATACTTTTTGGATACCATTTTTCTGTCATTTCTTATTATTTTTTACACTAAAGAAACAATGTGATATTTACTAATGTGAGTCTTCTTTATTTCACTAATGAGAATATTCTCAAGTTGTCTCCATTTACCGATAAAGGCCTCAAGATCATTCTAGTTATAGCTGAGTAGTATTCCATTGCATAAAAATACCACATTTTTTTCATCCACTTGTGCTGTTATGAACATGGGTGTATATATATCACTGTGACATGACCTTTTCAATTATTCGGGGAAAACACCCAGAAGGGGAATAGCTGGATTGAATGGAACTTCCAATCCTAGTTTTTTGAGGAGTCTCCATACTGATTTCCACAGTGGTTACACCAGTATGCACTGCCATCAACAGTGAAGTGTTCCTTTCCCCCCACAGCCTCACCAACATTTGTTATTAGTTGTTATATTGTTATGTTAGTTGTTATTAGCAGCCAATCCTTCTAGGTTGAGATGAAATCTCAGCGCTGTTTTAATTTGCATTTCTTGAATGACCAGTGATGGTGAAAATTTCTTCATATATTTATTTTCCATTTGTATATATTCATCTGAGAACTGTGTGTTCATCTCAGATGCCCATTTTTGGAGAGGGTCTTTGAATTTGGGGGGCTTGATGTTTTTCAGTTCTTTATATGTTCTGGGTACAAGTCCTTTTTTCTGAGGTGTTGTTGGCTAAAATTCTTTCCCATTCTGTGGGTTTTCTTTTTACATTGTTGGTGATTTATTTTGAAGTGCAAAAACTTTTCAGTAATACAAGATCCCAGTTGTTGATTCTTTGAAGAATTTCCTGTGCAGTTTGTGTTTTATTCATAAATTCTCTCCCTACCCATATGTCTCCAAGATTCTACCTACTTTGTCTTCCAGTACATTTAATGTTTATGTTTTAATGTTTAGATCCTTGATCTATTTTGACTTTAGTTTAGTGGATGGCAATAGACTTGGGTCTATTTTCAGTCTTCTGCATGTGGAAAGCCAATTTTTCCAACATCATTTATTAAAAAGGCTATCTTTTTTCCAGTGAACATATTTAGCTCCTTTGTCAAATATGAGGTGGCTGAGTGTCTTTGTAGTAGTGCTTGCATCTTCTAATCTGTTCCATTGATGCTCAGGTCTATTTCTTGGCCAGTACCATGCTGATTTTATTACTGTGGCTTTGCAGTATAGACTCAAGTCTTGACTTTCCTTTGTTGCCCAAAATCACCTTTGCTATTCTAGGTTTCTTCTGTTTCCAAATGAATATTAGGAGTGTTTTCTCTAGATCAGTAATGTATGTTAATGGTATTTTGATTGGAATTGCATTAAATCTATATAACAGTTTGGTGAGTGTGGCCATTTTCACAATGTTGGTTCTTCCTAGCCAAGAGCAAGGAATGTCCTTCTATTTTCTAATATCTTCTTCAATCTCCTTTTTTAGAGTAGTATAATTTTCAGCATATAGGCCTTTTAAATTCATGGTTAGGTTGATTCCTATCTATTTCATTTTTTAAGATGCTATTGTGAAAGGTGATTTTCCATAATTTCTCTCTCAGTGAGTTTTTTGTTTGTGTACAGGAATGCTATTGATTTTTGAGTGTTGACTTTATCCAGCTATGCTGCTGAATTTGTTTATTACCTCTAGTCATCTTTTAATGGAGTTTTTGGGGTCTTCTATGTAGAGTATCATGTCATCTGAAAATAATGATAATTTAGCTTCTTCTTTTCCTATTTTTTTAGCTTTTATTTCTCCCTCTTGTCTGATTGCTCTGGCTAATATTTCCAGAACTATATTGAATAGGAGTGGTGATAGTGGACAGATATCCTTGTCTTGTTCCTGATTTTAAAGGGAAAACTTTCAGTTTTGTCCATTTAATATAATTTTGGCTGTTGATTTGTCATAGATGACCTTTATGAGATTGAGATACATATCATCCATTCTGAGTTTCTGTAGGGTGTTTATCACGAAATGGTGCTGGACTTTATTGAAAGCTTTTTATGCGTCTATTGAGATGATCATGTGATTTTTATTTTTGGTTCTGTTGTTGTGGTGTATTATATTTTTAGATTTGTGTATGTTGAACCATCCCTGCATTCCTGGAATAAATACCTCTTGGTCATGGTGTATAATCTTCTTCATGATTTGCTGCATTCTATTTGCCAATATTTTATTGAGAATCTTTGTATCAGTGTTCATTAATGAGATTGGTCTATAGTTCTCCTTTATGATTGGTTGTGGTATCAGAATGATATCTGCCTCCAAGAATGAGTTAGGGAGGACTGCTTCTCTTTCAATTTCATTGAAGAGTTTAAGGAGTATTGGCATTAAATCTTCTCTAAATTTTTTATAGAATTCAGCTGTGAATCCATCAGGGCCTGGACTTTTCTTTATTGGTAAGTTTTTAATTATGTTTTCAATTTCAGTAGCTGATATTGGGTTATTATAAATTGCTGTATCTTCTTGGTTGAGCTTTGATAGTTCATATGTTCCTAGAAATCTATTCATTTCGTCTGTGTTTTCCACCTTATGTAAGTAAAGATTTTCAAAGTAGGTGTTCATGATCTTTTGCATTTCTATGAGAGCTGTAGTAATTTGCTTGTTTTCAGTCCTTATTGCATTGATTTGAGTTTTTTCTTTCATTTTTTTGATAAAGTTGACTAGGAGTTTATCAGTTTTGTTTATTCTCTAGAAAAAAAAAAAGCCCAGCTGTTTGATTCATTAGTTCTTTGTATTTTTTTTTTTACTTTCAATTGCATTAATTTCTGTTCTAATCTTCACAATTTCCTCTCTTCTATGGGCTTTGGGTTTGACTTGCTCTTCTTTTTCTAGAAGCTTGAGATGTAGCATTAGGCTATTTATTTGTGTTCATTTCATTTTCTTGATGTTACTATTTATTGCTATATATTTCCCTCTTATGACTACTTTCATTGCATCCCATAGGTTATGGTATGTTGTGTCTGCATTTTCAATGTATTGTGAGTATTGTTTTATTTCTTTAATTTCATCTGTAACCCACTGGTTATTCAGCAGGTTATTGTTTAATTTCCATGTTTTTATACAGGTTTTGCAGGTTTTTTGCCATTGATTTCCATTGTGCACTATGATTAGATAGTATGCATGAGATAAATTCCCTCTGTTTGCATTTACTTAAGAATTCTTTATGGGTTAATATATGGTCTATTTTTGAGACTGTCCCATGTGTAGCTGAGAAGAATGTATATTCTGATATGGTTGGGTGGAACACTCTGTAAACATCCACTGAGTCCATTCGTTCACAGGTATGATTCAGTTCTGTTATTTCTTTGCTGACTTTTTGTCTAGTTGATGTATCTCTTTGAGACAGTGGGGTATTAAGGTCTCCTATTACAACTGTGTTCTTGTGCATTTGGTTTTTCATGTCCATTAGTATTTGTCTTATATAGTTGGATGCTCCTTTATTTGATGCATATATATTTATAATTGTTAGTGCTTCCTCTTGTAGTTTTACACTTACAAGGACGTAGTGGCTTTATCTCTTTTAATCATTTTAGGTTTGAAGTTCACTTTGTCTGCAAACAGAATAGCTACCTTTGCTTTTTTCTGAGTTCCTATTGCATGGAATACTGTTTTCTGTCTTTGACTTTTAATTTGTGAATTTCTTTTTGAGTCAGATGTGTTTCTTATGTACAGCATGTTGTGGGATCTTTTTTCTTGATCCATTCCATCAACCTGTTTCTTTGATAGATGAAATTAAGTCCATTTACATTTAAGGTTATCACTGATATGTACTGGCTTGATTTTGCCATGTTGTGTTCCTATTGTTGGTTTCCTGCTTTTCTCCCTTGTTTAATTTCTTGTCCAGCCTGGTAGTTTCTTTCTGTTGCTGTTTGGAGATTGTGGTCATTTTTTTCTCTATTAAGCGCATCTTTCAGTACTCTTTCTAAAGTTGGTTTGGTGGACATGGATTTCTTCAGTTGTTCTTTGTCATGGAAGTATCTTGTTTCTCCATTAAATTTGAAAGACGGTTTTGCTGGGTACATCAGTCTGGGTTGAAGGTTCTTTTCTTTTAGGGCTTGAAATACTTCACTCCAAGCTCATCTTAACTTAAAGTTTGTGCTGAAAAGTCTGCTGCGATTCTAATAGGCTTTCCTTGATAGGTGACTTGTGTCATTTCTCTAACAGCTTTTAGTATTCTGTTTTTAAGCTGTATGTCTGAGATCTTAATTATTATATGTCTGGGTATAGATTTATGTTGGTTATCACTGTTTAGCATTCTATATGCCTCAACTATTTGCATGTCAGATTTTTTTCCTCATATTTGGGAAATTTTCTGCCATTACTTTTGTGAACAGCTTACAGCTTAGTTATGTCATTTGTGTTGTCTCCTGACTCCTCACTGATGCCTATTAGTCTTACATTGTTTCTCCTGACATCATCTTTTTAAGCAGTTTTTTTTTAAAAAAATCAGTACCAGGGATCATATTCATGACTGCATGCTTGCAAGGAAGGCACTTATGCCACTGAGCTAAATCCCCAGCACAATCCTGACATGATCTTGAAGCTGCTGGATTGTCATTTCATGCTGCTTTGTTGTTTTTATAAGTTCTACCCTTTCATGGTCACTGTTCATGGTCCTGTCCTCAAGGTCCAAAATTCTCAGCTTCATTTAAATGGTTTTGCTAGCTTTCAATACAATTTATTTGTTTCTTGGATATATCTTTGAATTTGTTTCATGGATTCTGCTTGTTTTCTACATTGTTCACTCATAGTTTCAATTGATTTTCCATGCTCCTGTATTTTTTTATCTATTTCTTCTCTATGTTGAGAAACTCATTTATTATATCTAGTAACTACATTAATTGTAACTTAATGCTCCCCATAATACTACAAATTACATATAAATATCTATATTTTATAATACAGGAAACTTAGCATTAGAAATATTAATTAATTTAGCCATAGCAATGTTACTCATACATAGTAGAGTGGACCAGACAGAAAACTTTGAATACAGAATACATTGAAAAAAGACTGAATGCCTTTTAACTATAGCTGTCCAATATGTAGATATGTAGCTAAATAATATCTTCCTTTTTAAAATATATTTTAAAAACATTTTAAAAATATATTTTAAAAACTTATTTTAAAAATATATTTTAAAAACTTAAGATTATATTTACTTATATATTACACAAAACATACAGTGACATAGATATGTAGAGGTATATTCATATGTGTCATATATAGACATTTATGTAATCTAGATAAATAATATGTACAAAGATCACACAGAATACAGATATATGTTGCATAGAATGCCTTTGTTGTGTACCTTTCTTTAGTAATACTTCTCTGTCTATGTAATTTACAAAAGACTATCATTGTGATTTAATCTAATATATATCCCAAGTTCAGAAGTGGGGCTTTTGAAAGATGACTGAATAATGGAGGCACTATAGTTATGGGTAGAGAAATCTATTGATGAGTTCATAACTGAATGTATTATTAGGATAATGGACCTACCTGAGAGAGGTGGGTCACTGGCAGTATGACATAGAAGAGTATATTTTTGTCCTTGAATTCTCTTTTTTTCTCTATTTTTCTTAGCTGCCATAGTTGAGTTGCTTTCCTCCACATGTTTTGTACTGTGCCACTTTTGTCTTGGAACCAGCAGATCAAGTGTGGACTGAACCTTCTGAAATCATATGCCAAAATAAGCCTCTCCTCTGTTCCAGAGACCAAAACTTGAAAATGCATTGATATTGACATCTCCTGTCTGTAATGACATTAATATATGTGGGTAAGAATTTATATTGTCATATTGGATGTGATTCTCTATTCAAATTTCTTTTTTTTAATCTATTGACCTATATTCTAATTCACAGATTTTCTTATGAACTACCACATCTTTTATAATGGTTATCTAATGAGTTTTTTTAATTTCAAAATACTGATTTCATTTTTAGCTCAAAAGTTTTCATTTCCTTTATACTTTCAGTTTCTCATCTGTGTATCCATAATTACCATTGTTTCTTAAAAATTACTGAACATATTTATAACATTGCTTTCATAATTTGGTCAGTTAAATTGACATTAGGATATCTTATTTTGATTTTCTTCTACTGTATACTTCATATTTTTCAGGTTGTACATTTATAAATTTATGGTGCACATTACAAACCCACATTGGTAAGAATTTGATTATATTGTCCTCCGTTGAGGAGTTTCATATATCTTAATCATAGAGTAATTAATTTATTGATTGGACATAATGATGTCTTGAAATCTGTGCTGGTATTGTTTGGACGATTGAATGCAGATGTCTAGTGCTCTGGGTGAATGATTTGGGCATGACAATGCTCGATGTATGTACCATTGTTGTCCCCAAATGATATGTTTTGAAATTTTGTTGTAGTTTTCTCCTCCTCTTCCTCTTCCTCCTATTCTTCTTCTCCTTCCTTCTTTCTTCTTTCTTTCTTTCTTTCTTTCTTTCTTTCTTTCTTTCTTTCTTTCTTTCTTTTTCTTCTTCTTCTTCTTCTTCTTCTTCTTCTTCTTCTTCTTCTTCTTCTTCTTCTTCTTCTCCTTCTTCTTCTTTCTTCTACTTCATTTTTCTCCTTGAAATAAAATGGACTTGGAAAAAGAATAATGATATCTTGAAAAATTTGTTTATTGTTTGCTAAGGCATGTTCAGAGTAGTAGTTTTGTTCTGAGAAGTGACTAGTTCATTTCAGCTATATGTAGCCTTGTGGTCTCTGCTACTTCAACAATCTTTCAGTGAAACCTCTAAGCACTGGATAACTGCAACTCCAGATCTTCTAGAATTATAGGAACCTTGGGAGGCCCACTGAAGTCACGTAAGTTCTATAGCATTTGTTTCTACCAGGCATCACATGCCTTATTCTGTACACACACAGCTATATATCCCAGTCAGGGAGATATTTATACAGATTTCTCATTTGTTTTCTCTTTAATTTTCTTTGTTTCTAAATCATTTTTGTAAATTTTACTTATCTCTACCATCCCAAAGTTTGATCCAATTTTTTTGTTTGCTTTTATTTTCCTGTCTACTGATAGGATTGATCTCTGAGGATTTCACTTTCCTGCACAATCGTATGAAATAGACTTTAAACCAGAATACTATGGCAGGTGAACTTCAGATTAGTTGTCTCCCACTACAAAATGGATTAAAGAGTTGGTATGTTTTTGTTAAAGACCTGAAAGTAAACATGAATTTACTTTTATCCTTATTTATGATGCTACAGTAAACCTTGAAGTACTGTAATCTATCATGACCAGAACCAACACTACATAAGCTATTAAATTGTAGTGGGGGGAAAATTACTTAACAGATTTTAAGTTTCTTATTTTCTTGAAGGATTCTATTCCACTTACCTTTTTGCATTATCATCTTTCAGGAAATCTTCAAAAACTTTTCTCATTTAAATTGCTCTGTGATTAATTTACCCTGTTTTATATATGGTCTAAATTTTATGTCCATTCTTTACTTTATGATGTAATTTAAAATATTCTGTTGCTTGCTATGATTTTTATAAAACTAAAATAAATTACCTCAACTCCTTGAATATACCTAGGTGATTAAATATCTTTATGAGATAAAGTGATGTTTTTTAAAATTTTTTTATTTAAAGAGAAAAAAACAGAAAAAAGGTAGAAATATTACAGAATTTCAAAAAAAAGGATAAACAGTAAGAGATCACTGATTGATAAATTAAATATTTTCCTTTTAGAAATAGTTATTCAAGTTACAAAATTAGAGCATACAAAATAGACATTCAAGCAGTGAGACTACAAATAGATCTGTTCAACAATCCAACAAGAACTTAAAAATATGGTTATCAATTCTACACACTTAAATATTCATGCAGTTTTATCTTTTATAGTACATCCCATTTCTTCTCTATTTTACAATACCAATTATGCATTTTTAAAAAAAAATTATTTAAAGAGAAAAAAAGCCAAGAGAAAGGGTAGGAGCAATACAGAATTCTAAAAGAAAAAAGAGAAAGAACATTAAGAAATCACTAGTCGATAAATTACAAATTTTCATCTTGAATGTAGTTGTTCAAGTTACAAAGTTAAAGGGTACATAGTAAACATTCAAACAGTGAGACTGCAAACAGTTCTGCTCAAAGATCCAACAAAGATTCAGCAATATGGTCATCTATTTTACACATTCAAGCATACATGCAGTTATATCCCTTAGAGTCCTTTCTTTTCCTCTCTTTTTTACAATAGCAATTACACATTTTGGGTTTCATTACGCTTATAGTTCTTATCACTTTTTACACTAGAGACACAATGTAATATTTATAAATGTGATTATTTCACTAATGAGGATAGTCTCAAGTTGTCTCCATTTACTTATGAAGGCCTCAAGATTATCCTTTTTTTATAGCTGAGTAATTTTCCATTGTTTAAAAATACCAAATATTTTTCATCCACTCTGCAGCTGTTGGGCATCTTGGGTGTTTCCAAGATTTAGATATTACAGTTGTGCTTCTATGAACATGGATGCACATATATCACTGTAATATGAACTTGTCAGCTCTTCTGGGAAAATACCCAGGAGAGGAATAGCTGGATTTAATGGAACTTCCAATCCCAGTCTTCTGAGAATTCTCCATATTGATTTCCATAGTAGTTGCACAAGTCTACATTTTTTCCCTGCAGCCTCGTCAACATTTGTTATCAATTGATTTCTTGATGGCAGCTATTCTTTCCAGAGTGAGGTGAGGTGAAATCTCAATGTTGTTTTAATTTGCATTTCTCAAATGACCAGTGAGGGTGAACATTTCTTCATGTATTTATTTGCCGTTTGTATGTCTTTCTCTGAGAACTGTGTGTTCATCTCAGATGCCCATTTTTGGAGAGGGTCATTGAATTTGGGGAGCTTGATGTTTTTTCAATTCTTTATATGTTCTGGATAAAAGTCATTTTTCTGAGAGGTTGCTGGCTAAAATTCTTTCCCACTCTGTGGGTTTTCTTTTCATTCTGTTGGTGATTTCCTTTAAAGTGCAGAAATTTTTCAATAATATGAGATCTCAATTGTTGATTCTTTGAAGTGTTTCTCGTGCAGTTTGCATTTTGTTCATGAATTCTCTGCCTACCCCTATGTCTCCAAGATTTCTACCTACTTTGTCTTGCAGTAGATTTAGTGTTTCTGTTTTAATCTTTTGCTCTTTGATCCATTTAGACTTTAGTTTTGTGCATGGTGATACGCATGATCTAGTTTCAGTCTTCAGCATGTGGAGAGCCAATTTTTCCAACACCATTTATTAAAGAGGCTGTCCTTCCAGTAGACATATTTAGCCCTTTTGTCAAATATCAGGTGGCTGAGTGTCTTTGTAGTTGTGCTTGTATCTTCTAATCTGTTCCATTGATGCTCAGGTCTATTTCTTGGCCAGTATCATGCTGATTTTATAACTGTGGTTTTTGTAGCATAGATTCAAGTCAGTTATTGAGATGCCTCCTGCCTTGCCTTTGTTGCCCAGAATTGTCTTTGGTATTCTAGGGTTTCTTCTATTTCCAAATGAATTTTAGGAGTCTTTTCTCTAGATTTGTGAGGTATGTCAATGGTATTTTGACTGGCTTTGCATTAAATGTGCATAACAGTTTGGGGAGTGTGACCATTTTCACAATGTTGGTTCTTCCTGCCAAGAGCAAGGAATATCCTTCTGTTTTCTAATATCCCCTTCAATTTCCTTTTTCAGAGTAGTATAATTTTCAGCATATATGTCTTTTACATTTTTAGTTAGGTTGATTCCTAAGTATTTCATTTTTTTAGATCTTATTGTAAAGGGAGATATTTCCATAATTTCTCTCTTGGTGAGTTTTTTGTTTGTGTACAGGAATGCTATTGATTTTTGAGCATTGACTTTGTATCCAGCTACACTGCTGAACTTTTTTATTACCTCCAGTATTCTTTTAATGAAGTTTATTGGATCTTCTATATCGAGTATCATGCCATCTGCAAATAGTGATAATTTAACTTCTTCCTTTCCTATCTTTATTCTTTTTATTTCTCTCTCTTTTCTGACTGCCCTGGCTAGTGTTTCCAGAACTATGTTGAAAAGGAGTGGTGACAGTGGACATCCTTGTCTTGTTCCTGATTTTAAAGTGAAAGCTTTCAGTTTTTGTCCATTTAGTATAATGTTGGCTGTTGGTTTGTCATAGATGGCTTTTATAAGGTTGAGGTAGACACCATGTATTCAAAGTTTCTGAAGAGTTTTTATTATGAACATGTGTTGGACTTTGTTGAAAGCTTTTTCTGTGTCTATTGAGATGACCATGTGGTTTTTGTTTTTGGCTCTCTTGATGTGGTGTATTATATTTATTAATTTGTGTAAAAGTTATGTTTTATATTTACATTTTTTATTTCAGTATCCACAGCTATAGTAGTTACATATATAGTAATTGTATTAAACCATAACATTCTAATCTATTATCAGAAATCATCACTATTGTTTGGGGATTTAGCTCAGCGGCATAACTGCCTGCTTGGCAAGCGTGAGGTTGTGAGTTAGATCCCTGGAAACAATAAATAAATATATAAAGCAAAAATCATCACTGTTAGTTTTGGATTACCTGGTATTTTACTATTTCTCCAATATCATGAGATAGCCATTAGATAAATAAAAAATTTGAGTTGTATAATAATATAAATTTCTTACTGTAAATATCTTTATTTTTAAGGTATAAAAAGAGATATGAAAGGAGATTTAATGCTACCAAGAGCCAAACAATTATTTAATACCTGAGCTACGTTTCAAACACTGGTTTTCCGACTTCTCACTGAGTGCTCCTTGTGTCAAACACCTTGATCGGGCCTTTATAAATGATTCATAAAGAAACAAAATATTTTTCCAACCTGGCTCAAGGAAATTACATAAGTTATTTAAAATTACTGTAAAGAAAGAAAGAAAATCATTGACTGAATATCTTTTTGAGCAATTGTAAAACAATTTTATTGAACAGCCTGAACTTTGAGTTAAACACAAAAACAAAGCTAATTTAATTTTTCTCCACTCACACACACCTTAATAAATATATATTTTCTTTCTTTCTGTGTGGCAGATACTATCAATATTTTAGGATGGTATCATATATTTCCCAATGGTTTTGGTTATTTTTAAAAACTTCACTTGATCCATTTTTAAACTCTGATCCCATATTCAGTTTAAATAGGATCCCTTTTCTATAACACTGAGAAATGATAAAAGTGGGAAGTGAGGTTTGTGTTTTAATTCTTTAGCTGTTTCTTTGAGAAAAGAATACATTGACTGTTTCCAGAACCTCTCTGCTTTCCACCTCTATGTTGTGAGAGTTCAGATAAGGAAGGGAATTAAAAAGGGTGTGTGTCTTTCCATTTTCTAAAACCTTGTCTTCTGTTAATTGTACTAATGTTTCTGGTTCTCTCCTCTTTGTGCAGAAGACAAGAAGTGCAGATTCTCTGGAAAAGCAGATATGAGTGATCTTCCCTTTTGTTAGTGAACCCTTCATAGCCATCCTTCTTTAATTTTCAGTTTCTGACTAATTTCATCCCCTTACCAAAGTCAGCTTCCATCATTAAATTCCAGCGGAGACTCTCACCACTCAGATGGGAGTTCAGTAAGAATTAATATTAACATAACCTAAGACATCACTGAAATCCAAATAAAATAATCAACTAAGAATAACCAGCATGCAAAAGGCTCTCTAAAATTAGTTTAACTCAAAAATTTAAAACAGCGGGTTTTTTCCCCACAACGGTGAAAACTAAACAACATTTCTGTACTTGTCTCAAAATTAACAGAAGTTATTTGAATGTGAAAAAGAAATCATCTCCATGAAAAAAGATCTATACTCCTCTGGCATTTTAGATTAAATTTTAATTTAAAATAAAACACTTCTTTTATAACTTATGTTCACTCATTAAAAGCTATTTTTGTGATGATAAAATTTTCTCTAGTGACCAATTATCTTCTATATTTGTTAAAAGACTTTATAGAAAGAAAATAGAGCTGAAGTTTTTGTCTATAAATATATTCCCCATGTACCTCCTTCTTCCAATCATTATGTGTCTGTGGGGAATGCAGAACATCTTACCTACTCAGATATTTTATCTATGTTTTTATTCTTAAGTACTCTATTAATGTTCAGTGTTATCAACTGAGTCATTATTTCTTTTATTTCCTACCAATATATGCCACAGTGTGGGGGTAATTGTGAATCTCCTAATAACTTATTCATTTAAATGAGATTAATTAGCAATAGGAATCCATTTGCAATTTTATAATGTTTTATTATAAAGAAGATTCGTATAATGGAGAGCCAAATAATATTGAAGATAATGGGAACAAAATAATGTGATTGTAAAATATTGTCATTTAAAATAAGAACACCTAGATAAAATTTTCTTCATTTAGCTGTTTGTTTATTTATTTTCTACATGGAGTATCTTTTGGAAAAGCTCCTGGCCTCAGTTATATCAATACCATATTAATTTATGCCTTGTCTCTTTTTTCCGAGTCTTCTTTCCTCCTTCCTTCATCCTACCTTCCCTCTGATCACCCTCCTCTATCCATATTATAATCTAAGGCGCTTAGCCTTCTACCTGTCTGTGTCATCCATCAGCCAAAGTAGGTGCTCCTTCCTGGCACTTTCTTAATTCTATGATAAACATTGCAATGCAACCTTTCATCTGCCCCAATCAGTAGCGCCACTGGAGAACAACAGACTGAATGTAACACTTTGCTGAGCAGCAGCTACATGAAGTCACTGATAACAAAGAAAGCAGCTTACATTAACTCCAACAGGAAAAGTACTTACATCCTACCAGTATGAATTTTAACATCAAGATAATGTCATGTCCATCCTTTTCTTTTTTGCCACAAAATCATACAATTTAGAAACTTTCATAGCTTGTGAACTAAGTGCAAAAGAAGTGTCCACACATGAAATGCGAAAATGACACACTTTCTTCCATGTATACCATTGACTATGTTAGATAATAAGAATCAAGGGAGGGTTTTTACCATGTTGTGTTTTTCTATTTACACTTATATGTTGAAGCTGTTTTCACTCCTAAAAAATGATCTCTTCTTTTAAAAAATATTTCAAACTGTTTACTGGAACAATTTCTTATGTTTGTTATTAAAGTAAAAAAGTTTTCTTACTTTTATGATAATGATTTGATGCTTGTAAAAATGCAATAAATTTATAGGAACTGAGCAATTTGATACTTAAGCTTATATATTCTCTGTGCCTTGTAATTCAAGATAGTCTGTTAGTATCACATACAAGAATACAAATTCTCTTTTTTATTGTGTTGATTTTTGACACTTCAATAGTGTTAGAATGCTTAGATACATTTTGCTTAATTTTATGGTGACAGCAAAACAACTAGCAGTACAAATATAATAGAATATTCTAATGCCCATGCAGTGTGATGAATCATAAGCCAAACTGTTGATTTTTTTCCTATTACTAAATGAGGTCTGTAAGTCACAACTGCCTAAAATGGATGGATTGAAAATACATGAACAGGAAAATATGGAAAAATTATAACTCACTGTTTCAGGTAACAATGCAATTCAAATGTAGAAAAGCCCTACTAGACAAGGGGTAAAGGGACCATATTTTATTAGTAATATGTTTTATGCGCTTTAAACAATACATTATTTCCCAAATCTCAGTTAATTCAAATGTAAATGGAAATTTAATGTTGAAAAACAAAGCAGTAATAGACTTCTTAGAGATAAAATCTACAAGACAATATTTTTATGAAATCCAGGCAATGCCACCACAGCCAGCCCCTTACCGCCCTTGCTCTTTGTTTCCCTATATCTACATTTCGACTTTTCTCTTTTCTGTTAGTCTCTTTATATACATGGGATGTTATGGTTATGTGCCAATGTTCCCAGCCTTCTCCACTGTCATTCGTGTTCCACAATGCCCAGATGACACTGACCTCCTGGAACTGTAGGACTTCCTCTGGAAGGTTTGATTGTGATGTTAGTTTAAATGGAAAACGTCTTGTAAATATGGGGCACTGGTATATGGAATAGGTTGTGTAATGATCTGTGGTACCATCTGTATCTCCTCTTGTTTAGGTAAATGAAGTTAAGAATAAGGTTTAAAGCAGGAATAGAATTTTTAAGTGTAAGAATAATAATATATGATTGATCTTATTTAAGTGGATATTTGGGGGCTGGGGATATAGATTAGTGTATAAGCACTTTCCTGGCAAGCGCAAGGTTCTGAGTTTAATCTGGCACAAAAATAAATAAATAAATAAACAAACCAATGAATAAAATAGGATACTACATTATCTAAATTTAGGTAATGATTGAAATTTGAAGGTAATTACTGAAAATATTTTTAATTGTACCTGTTATCCTTCAAAGGGATGTGTTTATTGTGTAAAGAAATAAGAAAAAAAATCAACAATTTTCAAAATACTTATGATTCAAAATATGCTTATATTGAATCATAATGTTTAGTATGATGTAGTTTCAAATTATATTAACAGCTTATTCAAATTTAAGTGTTTCAAATACAGAAATAGTAAAGCAGGCTAGGCTTATGCATTTTAAAACTGAGATTTGTGATGATTTTCATAATTTATAAATTGCACTACAACCTCACCTAGATCTTGATTCCCAAAATCTGATGTAGAATCACAATGGGATGAACCAGAGCTCTCAAAATACTTTGACCACCTTTTCAGGATGTATACCTTTTAAAAACCCACTGAGACTCTACCGGGCTCATACAGGTTCCTTTTGTAAGAATTTCAGAGCCCTCAGCTTTACATGACGATCAGGCTTTGCATCACCTCATGGATGGTGCACAAGCATTCATCACTATCTAGGAGAGAGTGGGACAGGAAAAGCATTAGTGTTAGTTGCCCAGTGAAACTATAGAAATTGTGCAGAGGTCCACTATGCCAGCTAGCAGCATTATGATGTTACTACTAATATAGTTTACTAAAAATTTGAAAAATTCACAGCAATGTTAAACTGGTAATGTTCTGGGACAATTTACATAAAATAGGATGCAGGAGTATCAGCAAAATGGATGTATAGTTTTTATAACTATAACATTCTTGTGCATCATTCCTGGTCATTATGATGCTGTGTCATAAGCTTCTCTCCTAAGAGTAGATTGTTTTTCTCAACAAATGATATAAGAATTTGAGTTAACAACGGAGCCTCATGTAGATATCGATGCCTTCATGCCACCTGACTCTTTGTATCACGGACTTAGCAGGCACGTAAGAGGATTATTGTACTAGCTAAGTTGATTGGTTTAGAATATTGAGGGGAAATAGAACCCTGCAGACAAACAGAAAATGTGTGAAACCCAAAAAACTATAGAACTTTATTTTTCTGCCAATCATCCTAGGTATTCACTTATTCAAAGTATATATTTTCAATCTAAAGAAATGAACACCAAATGAAATCATTGAATTCCTTGAGATGAACCTTCTTTCAAATCTATTTACCACATGAATTCAACAAGTTCCTATAATGAACTCTGGACCTAATTTTTTGGTACAATATTGACTGTTATTAACCCTGGACCAAATTTGTTGGGGTAATATTAACTGTTATTAGCTGAATGCCCAGATATCACAGATAATCCTCTTTTCTCATTAGTGTTATTACCAAATAGTCTCAGATGTTTTAGGAATGATTATGAATTTTCTTTTAATATTATTAAAAAGTCCTCTCAAAGATTATCCTCTTCCTTTGATATGTGGATTTGGATCTCTCTTTTAACTAGCCATGAAACTCATTGTGCACGCATAACTTTTGGTCATGGAGAATCACTTCAGGCCTTCTCAAAAACAGAATTTGTTTTAGGTTACATCAAAACTTAGTTTACTAATAAACTGGTAAACTACTTTGGGCTGATGATTTTCATGTAAAACTATTCTGATTAACAATATGTAGCCATTGTGTATTATAATAACCAATTTTTGTTTAATGGTCACCTACTGGTTTTGTTTTTGGCTTAAACTGAGTTGGAACTTTGTATCTCTTTGCTATCAGATATTCTATTTCAATAATACAGTTTTCCACATTCCCTTTTGGCCTATGAAAAACATCTTATTCTGTAATTTTAAAGATGGTATTTCCTTATTAGTGAACTTCTTTTCTTTTCCTTTTTTTCTTAATTATCTTTGCCTCTCATATACCTTCTTCTTTATTCCATGTAAAAATCTCTTTCTACACACTTAAATTTAATAATAGTATCAGGAAAAGTATAACCTTATCAAAAAGTCATCACACTGATGACGACTTGAGTCTACTATTTGTTTTTCTTCTTTCCTGTCTCCAGTTGAGTTGATCACTAGTGTGTTTCTCTTGATTTTATGGTGAAAGATTTTACTAAATTTAGATGTCATATTTATGATCCTTTGAGCTAATACTAACTCCCCATATTTTTAGATGCTTTCTTTTAGCATCATATTTTTTATATTACTTCATTGAATGCAAACAAGTTTTGCATAGGGGATTTATTGAGATAATACATTAGAGCCAATCTAAGCTATTTAAGTTTAAAATTGAATTCAAAATTTCTGGAAAGTGTAACAATATTGATAAAACAGATTAAGCTTTGCTTAAAATTGTATTCTTCCCTAGTGATTTTAGTACTTTCAGGAAGTCTTCAATAATAATTGGCATAACTTTCCAATTATTGTTAAGCATTTGTATTATCATTTGTACATCTGGTTTCTGGTTTGAAATATCTCCTGGAGTGTGGAAGGAGCAAATTCTAGTTATATATCTCAAGGCAATGAGAGAAATGTCCTTGATATGTGAAAATAATTCCTTAAACTATTTCTGATGATTTTATTTCTGGGTCATCAAGTAAGGCAGGGACAATTTAATTAGACAGATGATGATAAAGTTAAATCAATGATCTTTCAGTTTTACTGAGTGTCTTTAAAGGTAGATAGACTCAACAGAATAATTTAAATTATGAAAATAATTGTTTCTTAAAGTCCAATATCTCTCCAATTAAGGCCTAACCAATTAAGAGGTTGTGGATTGTAGAAACAACATAAACTGTAACTAATTATCTGCAGGATAGACTCTGTAAGTGAATTTCAACAATTTAGGAATATTTGGATAATCTAACAACCTCCATAGAACTTTCTTGATGTTCTGATAGCTCCAGGTATAGATTAACTTTTTGCTTAGTTTTTCAAACTCTAAGCCATTTAGATGAATTCCTGATGTCTTTTTATCCTCTGACATAACATTTACCATAGTTTTTTCTCAGTCAACATTTCTTCAAAAGACATTTCATTGTAGGTGACTGAAAATCATAACCCAATTCATCACTTGGTTCCAGTATCCTACCAATTATAATGATAATCCCAAACGATAATCTCAAAATTGTCAACCAAATATGTATCTATCCATTTCTCCAATGCTATAGAATTTCAGTTGCCTTACTCCAATTTCTTTACTTTACTGAGTGAAACACAGATAATGGTAATATGTAAATGATGCTAAATTAGACCTAATATACATACTTAGGTCCATACAAGTTCATTGGTTAAAAACTTTGTCTTAAACTTCTTGGGAAAAATCCTGCATCTAGAAGTATATTGCTTGCCAGGAAATGAAAAACTTCTAATTTTTCTATAAAATTCTGTTATTTGAATGCATTTTCATGAAAGAATAATGGTAACACTGCTGCTTAAAGGTGCCACGTTAAAACAGAGGTCTTACACCTCACTCTTTTATCTTAAAATGTAGTCTCCCGTGGGTGCCATATGTATGTAAAAATAAATTTTCTTTAACTTTTAACAAGTCTGGAAAACTTCTTTTTTTTTTTTAGGTTTCCAGTCACTTGGTGTGAAAAATAGATTGAAGTGAAAATTGAAGATATTGTTCTGCCGAATCCTGTATATTTTTTATTTGCTAGGATTCTGAATCATGTGCTTTTGCACTAGAAATAAGGCTCTTAGAAACCAGGAATTCTATCTGTTTCTGTCTAATTTTAAAAATTTGGTTCTCTAGAAATGTGCACTGAATAATTGAATAAATGACTGTTGAAATATGGAAAAAAGTTTTTTATTTCCAAATTGATCACAGAATATTGAATAAATATTGAAGGAAATCTTCCCTTCAATGACAAAATATTTCTAAAGTGCATTTAGATTTTATTATGTCTGATGTCGAAAATTAGAAGAATGCAATTTATTAGATGAAAAGCACATCTCAAATAGGATATTTCGCTTTACTGTAAAGAATCACAAACTTGAATCATCTGTAGGAATATGGATTGCAGCTTGAGACCATAATAGTAACTGAAATAAATCAGACAAAAAAAAGCTTCAAATTTCATGGTTTTTCTTATAGGAGAAAGTAAAATATGTAAAAAGCAAAACAAAAGATAATCGAAAGTGGAGAGATCTTGCTCAAATGGTAAGGGAATCATGAGATAGTGGAGGGAAGGGGAGCAGGAGAGGAGACGCAAAAAGGAATGAAGGCATGCTGGGTGTCAACTTTACATGAGAAATATAAATATTATGTACTAAAAATGTACTAAGAAAAAATAAATAAAATCAAACTTTATAAAGGAGACACCATCACCTTTGTCTAACAAATTCAAATTGCCTCTTTGTACATTTTCTAAATCATAGTTATTTAAATTGTAATATATGTGTTGCTAGTTATTTTTTTATTTGTCACCAAGACAAAATACCAGGCACCCAAAGTTAGGGAAGGAAAGATTTATTTGTGACATTTCTTGGAGGTTTCAGTCCATACTCAGCTGGCTCTGAGGCAGCAAAGTTTGGTGGGGCAGCCACTAATGGCCACTGCAAACAGCAAAAGTGAAAGCAAAAGCAAAAGACACACCTTCTTCCTGCCCTTACACTGGCTCCACCCTGGGGAGGTGAAACACTCACACCACCAATCTGAACATTAGACAATGAACCAATCACAAACATTAGATTTGGTGGAGTCCATAAATGCATGAAGCTTGGGGGTCACTGACATAAACCATGATATTATGCATATCTAATTTTACATACATATGATGAATGTGATAAATGATGACAAACGCTGAAATTTTGAAGGGTTTTCACTACTCAAACAATGACATATACAGTCATATTTTGGTCTTTGTTTAGCTCTCAGTTTGGTTGACCTAGTGGAATTCTTGGTCTAGTTAGTACATAATTTTAATGTAATATTTTCAATGACTGATAAATGTCCATTGCCAAGCGAGGTTAAAAAGGTGACAAGATACATCTTTATTTATATTTTTGTTATTAAATTTGTGTGGACAAAACAGATTTTTAAAAGTATTTTTATTTTGAAATTTTCTATAGGCTATAATATCATGTTCTATTTATAACTTATCCATATAAGATAAAAAGTTTAAAATAATACTTTATAAAAAGTTTCTAAAATATTTCATAACAATAAGAAGGAAAAAACTTGAAGGTTAAATACAATTTTAAAGATCATTTGCTTCAAGTGTCAAATGGTTAATATATCACAAATCTTTAAACATATCATAATTACAATATGATTTCATCTGTTATTCTTCTTTCTATAATATTTTCCAATGTTTTGTGACATAAGCAAATATATGTCATGAAGTATTAGTTCATGGATAAATTTGTCATTATTTCTTTGTGGTTTCATTGGATTCATTTGTTCAATTAGTTCATTCTTTATTCAACTTAGTATCTATTAAGAGGAAATAATGGGTCATGTATTTACTTGTATGTAGGGTTGCTAGATCAAAAGGTAAGTATATATGTACCTTTGATATACATGGTCAAATTTTTCTCCAAAGTAGTTTTACTGTTTTACATAAGCAATGTGGTACTGTCTGTTTGTCAGAGTCTTGACAATAAAATGGCCTTCACAGTGCTTCAGAATAATTCTGTCCTATTTAGAAGTAATTCACTACTGGACCACCCAAAGTTAAGTTATATAAATATACATCTATAACTGTAATTCCCTATTTGCAAATATAGATATGTATTATTTTATAAAACCATTTTATATAAAACATTGTACTTCATGTGTACACAAATTATTATGTAAAGCATCAAAATGTCTAAATTTGACCAATGCCTTTGAGAAGCATGTAAAATTGTTTCTTTGCTTACAATTTTTCTACATGTAATTCATTATTCAACATTATAAACTGACAATAGTCATCTTGAACTTAGGGATGTATGTTCATCTAAAATGAATTTGTGTGCAACTGTTGTTAAGAGAATAATTTTCATGAAAGGTTTCCACAAAGTAGGATATGTGTTTAACTGCCAAAGAATTCAGGATAGATTGGAGCTCTCAACAGCCCAAAGAGAGAGATCAAATGGCGAGACGGGATTCTTACCAACAAAGACTTGGGGAATGACCAGTCTGTCAGCGTCGTTCTGTTCCTGCCCAGCTTTGGAAGTCTCAGGGTAAGCAAAGCTGGACAACCGCAGGGCATAAACTAAAGGCTGGCACCATCTGAAGCACAGGATCTCAGGCTGTGTGACACAAATGAAAACTCCTGTGACCCAGCATTTGCCAAATGACCAGAGTGGTGAATGACAGTCGGAGAATAGGTGGCTAGGTTTGGGCAAGACAATGATATCAGGAATTCTCAAGAGGAAAAGAGAACAACAAAAATGTTTGTATTATTTACATGGATCTTAAAATGAAAGAATGACAGAATATAGATTATGCAACTCACACTCCCAAAGTAAGTGCATTGTCACCTGATCACTGTTGGTCCAGAAACAGGAAATATGAATTTGGGAATGTGAGATATAAGATACCTTTTAAAAGATACATTTGCTTATAAAATTATAAAATGGACATCACTGATTTTTAATAATTGAAAGAGTTTTAAATTTCTAACAATTTAAACATTTTTTTAACAATTTAAACAATCTAAAGAATATTAGGAGATGTAAAATTTCTTTTTAGACATTTTTGCACTGTATAAATGTCATAATATATCACAAAAATGGGACATGTTAAAAATGAATACAATAATAATTACAAAGTTTGAACAATTCAGTTTGTATACTTCATTAACACTGGTATTGAGAAGTATGTTTTCATCCATTTTTTATTTGATAAAGTATATGGGTGATAAGGTTCACCAAAGAAAATTAAAGACATGTGAAGGATGGTTGTGACGAAAAAGTTGCAAAGGTGTGGAAGCAGTTATATGCTGTGAAAACATTTTGTTTAAAGGCCACATTTTATTTTGTTTTCGGATAAGTGGGAAACTTTTTTTTCTTTTCTATTCAAATAAAACAAATGGTGGCATTATGTATTTTACTTACATAAGAAAATTCCCAGTCACCCACAATGTCATATTTTTTTGCAATATAAATATCCATATTTTAAAGACACTGGTCAGGTTGAAAAGCCAGACATAGAGAACTACAAAGAATACTTGGCAGTAGGATCTGTGTAGTGTATAAGAAATGTGTGAAATTGTATAAAATTATGTAGACAAAGGTAGGCCATTGTTGACCATGAGAAAGCAGTGGAGACATCACGGGGAGATGCTGGCAATTACATTTAGAAAAATCAATAGCCAATCTTTTTAGGCATTTAAGTAAGAAAGTGCATTGCAGGAACTGCAAAAGATGTGTTAGCAAATTAGTGTTAGCAGTTCAAAGTAAACCTAAAGATTTTCTTCAAGTGCACTGACCTTAAAAAAGACTAAAAGGAAGATATATCATAACTTTGTAAATATCATGAGGACACATATTGCAAATTAAAAAGAATACAAGGAATATAAAAAAGGTTTTAAAAACAACTGAAATTAGAATGGATATCACATCACAGAAAAAATATATCATCAGAACATCTCAGGTCTGAAGAAGTTCAGTTTTTTAATGACACATCTTATTTTGTTAATTTCAGTTAGGTTAATAGTCCTCTCTTAAATGCAACTCAGTGGAAATTGCATCTTCATATTCCTTCACAGCAGCTTGCATATTAATGTTTCATTGAAGAACTGGGAGAAAGTGTAATGCATTATAGATAGGGACTTTGGGGAATTATGGATTGTTTATGCCCCCCAAATTCATCTGTTGAAGCCCTAACTTCTAGTACTTCAAAATGTGATCTTACATGGAACTGAGTTCATTGTAGCTGTAATCAGTTAAGAGGAAATCATGCTGTAATAGAGTGGGGGTGATAATTCTGTATGAATTATATATATCTATTGCAAGGCAGAAATGTGGGTGTAGACATGTACACTGGAATCATGATTTTAAAGAACAGTTTACTGGGTAACCTTGAACCAGCCTAATTCTCTCTCCTCTTTCTTGGTTGTGGTCCTTAAGAATAACTGTGTCATATGTTAGAAATATGACATATTAATATGACTGGCTTGCATAGCCTAAGCACTGCTCTAGTTGATCCTGGGAAACAGATGTCCTTTAGCAGTTTTACTTTAAGTAACATGAGTATCCTGAGCTATACCACCAAAGGAAGACTACTGTCTGTGACCCTTCAGCCATAATGCCACTTAGACACACATTTTCATGAGCCTTAAGGGATCTGCTCACCATGAATTTTCTCATCCCTTTGTCAGCCTTTGCCACCTATCAGTATGTGATAAGGGAACTTCACATAATTTCTTGTGGGTGCACAGTCTTTCTTACTAGAGTTTGGCAGGTGTTGAAAGCACAGTCTAAGATGTACTAAGCTGATGTGAAAACCAGTGCCTGGCTTCACAGGGATATGGTCATGAAATGGTCACTTACAAGCTAAGAAGAGACATTTGGGAACAGCCCTGAGAAGATGCTAACTCTGCCAACACCATGTCCTCAGACTGCTTTCCTTCCAAACTGTGAGAAAACAGGTTCCTATTTGAGACATTTAACTTAACTACAGCTACTGCAGATGAACACAGGAAGTATTTATGAGGTCTAAATAGCATGAATCATTAAATTACATCTTTATCACTTGCATCTACCGTAAAATATCGGCATGGTGTACTTTGCTTCCACTTTGCTTCTTACTGCTCCAATCTACTTTGTTTCATGAAATTAATTTATTAAAGAAGGTTCTCTTGATCTGTTTAGAGTGGGTCAAAATATTTATTGTTATACGTTCATATCTGTAAGTACTTATATTTCATGTCAGTAGTAAGATGCAAATTTTACATTTACTTGTGTTAATATTTTGGTTCTCTTTAAACTATAATTCATGATAATAGTGACTATATTTATTTGATGGTGCTATATATTTCTTGAATTCCAATAGGACCTCAATTTCAGAAGTGTTAAAAGATATTTGGCAAATGTTTAATTGGTGAATGATTGACTTAATAATTGAAGAAAATGATAGGAATTGATGAGGTTTGCAATTTAGAAGAAAGTAATTTGGTTTAATGAGATATTGACTTCTATTTTTGGCATCTTAATGTGAAGTACTTGTGAGTCACACATCTATAGTTACCAGTTAAAGAGGTGGTAAGAAATGTACCTTCAGGTTTAGAATGGGATTTCAGCTTAGTACCTTTCGGTTATTTTGCATTAGGCTTTCATTCTCTTTTTTTAAAGAAGGAAAAATTTATTGAGAGAATGTATTATGGATTAAAAACTGTTGGTCAACTTAACGCCAGCAGAATTAAATCACCTTGGTGATGAGTGTAGATGTTCCACCTGAGGAAAGTTGCCAGCATAAATAGGGATATGGAGAAGGAGAAGGTAGGCATTGAGGTGAGGAATTGTGGGTTTCACTAGGTGTTGTTGTTTTGAGCTGTTGTTTCGACCGGAGGAGCTCATCATGGCTAGCTTCCCCAGTGTTTGTTCTACCATTGGCACCAGGGGAGCACGGGACCTTGTTGGTAAAAGTGGCTGTGGGTCACTTTAGGGGAGCCCTGGACCTTAAATCGAGCATTGCTTTCTAGCTCTGGAGGGGAAGAATGTGCAGCTTAATCTCCAGGACAAACTCATCACCCTGGCTTCCGGGCATGTACTCAACTGTGCTTATCATGGGAGGAGCTCTCAAACTCCATGTTTTTGGGGTTGGTGGTCCTGCTTTTCTGGGCAGCCTTAGTCTTTGTTTTGAGTGTGACATCTGGGCTCCAGCGTAGAATCCTCAATCTATCAGCACAGCTCCTTTGTCCCATTGGCATAGACTTTCTAGCTTCCACCACTGACTTTTGGGCTTTCCTAGCATGGATATATAAAACAGACTGGCATGAGTCCTTCCTGCGGGCTCTAGATCTCCAGTAGGACTTGTGGGAGGCATTGTCATGAGCTCTAATTCTTCATCTGGACTCATGTAGGACATTGCTGTGGGATTCAGGCTCTTGGCTGAACATTCTGTGTCTTTAGTGTTGCAGATAGATTTCCTGCATTTTCTTGTGTTAAGTCTGGGTGACCATCACAAAATAATGTTATAAATTCCATGTCTTGATTCTAACTGTTCCCCTCACAACCCCTAACTACAACAGAAAGAAAGCTTCTCTCTAAAGGGACAAAGGGGGCTCAGAAAGTGGATTACCTCAAAACTTTCCTTCAAATATAATGGTTGATATTTTTCAGAAATAAAAATAATTATAAGTAATATTAAAAACTAAAAATCTGATGAAGAATATTTCTTTTGTATTGGACAAGTAGGTATTGATTAGTATAATGATAATTTATAAAATGGTATGAGTAGAAAATAAAAGGAAACTTAAGTCCAAATTCATCAATTGATTTAGTTATGGAAAATATGACTCAATATTATGCATGCATTCCTTAATGTTCATATACTGAATCCAAAGGAAAAAAAATCACAGCTCATTCAATCCAATGCCTCTAATAAATGAAAGCTACAAAGGATAAAAAGGCCTTGTTATGGTTTTTGTGTAGGTGGCCCCCAACCCTCATGCCGTCATGGAGGCTGCTGAATCCAGCATTTGCTATTGGTTCATTATGCAATGCTGGGATTGGCATTGTGAGTGTAGCACCCACACAGGGGCAGGGAGTACAATATGAAGGAGAGAAGAAGGTGTGCTTTTTCCCCTCTCACTCTTGTCACTTGTGGTTGCCATGAATGGCTGTTCCTCAGTCATGCCACCCTGCCTTGGTGCCAACTGAGAATGGACTGAAACCTCCAAAATACTATAAGCTAAATAAACTTTTCCTTCCCTAATTTTTGGCCTAATTTTGTCTCAACAGAAAGAAAAGAAAACAACCAAGTCAGGCCTGGTTTGGTGTTAGAGCACCACTATCTTCTTACATTTTCTACTCCGTGTATCTTTCAGTTGTCTTCAAACAAACGCAGGTCATTGAGGGAATGGAACAAACAGGAATACTGATTAGCCTAAATTGATGCTTAAGTTTTAACATAATTTAGCCAATAAATTTCATCTGTTCATTTCTTCTAAATAATCTGCCTAAAACTCTACATTCTGTTCATTCCTTTCCATTTCTTCTTTCAGATATTTTTCCTTATAAAATAAATATATATATATCTCAACCTCTCCCGAACTCCCTAAGATACTTTTTCTTCCAATTTGTGTTAAGGATGCAGTTGACTAAAACTGGAAAATATTTCTTACTATATAATTTAATAAAAATTTGAATTTTAATTTCCATGGCTTTAATTTAATGGAAACATATTTATTTTAGTTTCTAATGTGCGTTGAATTTTGTTATTCCTTACATAATATGTAAAGTAATGAAAAATCAAAAAGTACTGTTAAAATTATTCTCACCCATTTTATGTGAAAAAGTTTTATCAGAGGTTAAACTTTACAATGAAAAATGCAGCAGATATTGAACACTGTTTCATTTTACACATAGTAATATCTATCAATGAAAAAATATGAACTATTTTTAGAACTCCTCTCCATTTATTTATTTTTTCTAAATTAATAAATTATTTTTACACTAGTTTGTGAATTTCCAAACTATCATTTTAATTTCAAGAAGTGTTCGTTTTTTAGTGGATAGAATTGGCAAATGAAATGGAATTTTTAAAAACTGAGAATATGTTCATTCAAAATATAATTTTAACATGTTGGAAATTACTATCTAGTTTTAAACATTTGAAGACTGGCTGGTATATATTTACTGTGTGGTTAGTCTCTTATTAGCCAAACATTTTGTCTCTTACTAGCCTGACATTCCAGTTATTAGAGTGAATTCACACCACATTGGTGTTAAGTATATATGTAACAGGCGTTTTGCTGCTGGGTTGAGAAACATTAAATATCGTGATAGAGAATTTCTTGTTCCAATCACATCATAATGAAGCTGGCTTGGGTTTGAGTTTTGGTCAGTATCAATAAGGAAAATTACATCTCCCTTTGAATTTATATTTACTATTCCTACAGACTCTATGTGTTTTAAATATACCTTCATTTGTATTTTTATATAAATGATTGAAAACATGTAGCCAGTAAAGATTGCTTATCAGTAAGAGGTACATCATGGAAGATGCACTGTTAGGCTATTTTTCTGCTGTGCAAATATCACAACATATAATTGCACAAACCCCAGTTATACAGGTGAATCATTTCTTGTGGCCTTATGCCATCAACAAATGCAATAAAACAGATGTGTCTGAGGCTCCTGTCAAAATAAGATATTTTATAGTAAGTTTTGGTTTGAATGATAAAATTATATTATAGTAAATATATAATATAGTAAATATATAGTAATGTATTTATTTTCATTAAAAGTGATTATGTATACTACATAATCATAAATGTTGTGTAACTATCCATCTCTCAGTGGATCTGTTTCCATGGGAAATATCTATTGAGCTGTGACATGAGCTTAACATCTATGATGTCACTAAGAGACAGGAATTTCTGACTTCTCTTATATTCTTGCAGAAACATCATCATTATATGAATAAATCACCCACTAAATGTTATTATATGGTACATTACTGCATTTAAAGTTTGTTAGTATTACTGATACATATGTATGAGTGCATAGTTCTTAATTATATATTCATTCATTGCCATACAATTTACAGTGTTCTTGTATTAAATATCAGATTTTTCTCTTTTAGGACAATAATTTCCTTTACTAAAATAATAAAATGGTATTTTGTTGCTTATAATTTATTTATATATAGATATATAGCTGGGTAGATATAGCAAATATCACATAATATTGCTGCTTTCAATGATATTGCTCATGTCTTATATTTAATATTATATTAGGGTTATATTTACATATAAGTTGTATTAAATTAAAAGTGATTGTTTTGTAATGCTTCTCCTTAAATCCATCTTTAATAATGAGCTACCTATTAATAATTTTAATTCAAAGCTCATTTTCACATTACCTGAATCTTGCTACTCATTAATTTTCTGTTTTTATTACTACTTGCCTTAGATTTTTCCCTCTGGAAATACTTTAGAAAACTTGACTACAAGTTTTTTAGTATTTGTAAACAAATGTATTTCTCTTGCTAATTCAGCACCACTCCCTCTTTGAAATGTGTAATATATTTTAGGTCTTGCTAGTTGCTGTTGTTACTCACTTACTCATGCGAAGACCCCAAAGCAGTTACTTTAAACATGTTGTGACCATTCTTTTAAGAATGAAAGACAAAAAAACAAAACAAAACAAAACAGAAAGACTTACTTTGAAAAAGATAGAACAATTTTGACTGCTTTCACCATAAAGAAAAAGTAAACATTTGAGGGGGCAGAAATATTTACCCTCATTAAAACATACAATGCATACATGTATCAAAACATCACATATCAATTTAAAACATAGAGAAAAAGAATTAAGATATAAAACCATCCAAAATACAAAAAATAAAAGGAAAACATATTTCATTGTTAAGAATCTTTCCTTTTGCTATTTACTGTGCTCTACCTGCCTTCATCTCACTTTGACAATATTAATGAGACTTTGATGAGGTTTTCCTCACACAACCACTTTGCTATTTAGAGAGTCAGAACTTCGAGATGCCCCATCCCTCTTTTCTAGCACATCCAATTTAGTGTATATATCTGGCTTTTTTAGCTAATGATTACTTCTTAGGATGGCATCTTTCTTTCCAGCATTAATTAGTTTTTGCCTGCATCTGTTTGTCAATTTTGAGAAAAAAATGTACAGATGGGAGTATAAACTACCAATCTTACATTACTTTTTTGGTCCAAAAATAAAAGCCTTTTAATCAAAACAAGGCATGCAAATCGACAATTTTGTTTGATAGTTAAACTAATATATTCATATGATAGGTATGATTAATGTATTTGCCTGAGAAAGGTAATCATTGAATATAAATGTTTTTATTCAATATTTTTCCCAAAGTTTTTTGGAGAATGTTGTGGTTTAAAAGTTCTGTCAAAGTGACACATGAGTAGGACAAAGGAAGAGATATCTTCCCAGAAAGCCTGGATAATATAAACAGGTCTATTTTTTTAATATATGTGGATATTAATAGTTGAAAGTAAAATCTCACACTTGTGACTGGCTACAAGAACACTTTCTCATACCAATAAACTTAATTATAAAAAGGTGATATCACTATAGTAATCATACTTCTTCCTTCAAAACATTATTTTTTAAACTTAAGATGATGCCATGAATAAGATATTGATTTTCCTGTGAAGGAAAACACCCTCTTTTGTTAGGGAACTTTTCCTAGTACTAATATTTAACACCCACTGATGGGTTTCAGAAAAGATTTTTGCAAAAGAATACAATGTGTGCACAACTCAGACTTAACTCTACCATTTCATGGGGTTTCTCTGGAATGGACTTAACTATGGTTGCATCACATTCTAAACAACTTCCTAAAAATAGATTCCTTTAGTGACCATCCTTCCCCTTCTGTCTCATTTTCTCTGAAAATGTGTGTTTTGCTCTTATTTTTTTTCATACATTTTTACTTATTTTACAACTCCAAACCAATATGTTATTACTGCCAGCACCTGGCTACTATTACTATACTGTACTTTCTTCTGGCTTTACTTCTGATGAGAAGCTGTTGTCTCATGATTATTCTTACTTTGTAATTATTTGTTTTAATTTATGGTTGATTTAAAATACAGGTTTTTCTCCTTGGTTTTGTTTTATATTTCAATTTATTGTGAATTGATCGATATGCTAGTCTCTGTAATACACATTTTTCATTAGAAATTTTTTTTTCTAAATTTTTAATTTAATTTTTAAAAATTTAGTCATCATCTCTTCATTTCTCTGATACCCATCTTCCTTTTGATTAGGTGACAGTTAAAATTTTGTATACTCTGTGGTGTGTTTTTTTCAATTTTGTTTATGTTTTCCTTCTGTCTTTGTTTCTGATCCTGGGTTAGGTCTTCAGTTGGCAGCTGTGTCCAGTTGCTCTTCCTGAGGTTTTAGTATAAGCTTCTTAGTTTTGAGGTCCTCTTAGAGCCCATCAGAACTAAACACTGTCTCAGGCTAGTTTGTTCTGGTATCTGTAAAATCGGGATGCCACCTGCTTACCTGTACCTGAAATATTTTTTTTTTCCATTTAGTTGGTCTGCAGAGAGGAACTGTGCCTATTGCTATTTTATGTGCTTTATTTCTGTTATTTCAATAGCATATGTAGAAGATGATAAAAAACTAAGTTGCCATTTCCACAATGTCAAAACATACTATATTCAAGAGAGTTATTTGAGAAATATAACCAGGAAAAATTAAATGGACTGATATATGTGTAAAAGGAGAGATTTGACTCACATGATTAGCTGATGAGTCTCCATATACCTCATCAGCAAGTCAGTGACCCAGGAGAGGTAATATTGATTTAGTCTTAAATCCAGCAGGCTATAGACCAAGGAAGAGCAAACATTTGTCTCAAGTTCAAAGGCAGGAAAAACAAACAATGTCATAGCTTATAATCTGTCAGGTACAAGGAATTGTCTCATCCAAAGAAGGCTCAGCTTTTTTAATACAGTAAGAATTTAAACTGACTGGATAAGAACAGAGGTTAGTCTATTCTTCTAACTACCCATTCGAGTTTTAATCTCATCCAAAATCATCTGCATATAAAGATATATAATGATCGAATAACTGGGTAGGCCATTGTCTAAATAAACTGATAGATGAAAATAATAGATTTGCCTTTTATTAACTTTGATTACCATAGATTACCATAACATTCTCCAAAAATAAAAAAAAACTGTACAAGATTGTAATTTGGCTTTAAATGATACTATATCATGAGCACAATTAACAAAACCATGTTTTTTAGAAGCAGAAGCAAAATTCTTGATAATTTTAACTGTTCTGATTGTACATAATAAGTGTAATACATGAAATAAAGTCCATTTATCTACTCTTGTGTGATAAGGAAGTGAAAGACTAGATAAAACAAGAATATTGGCAGATACTGGCTATACACATGTATATTCATGAAAACACTAGAGAAAAAACTCATAATGATTATTGACACTATGTTTTGTAACTGGTCACTTTTTTCAACTATGAATTCCATATTCCCTGTGCCTTCTACAAGTGCCTGAGTTGGTCATGCTTTTTGTGACCGTTAATGCTGATAATTTACCTTCTGGATTAAGAAACACTTAGCAGATTAGTAAAGTATGCTTTATGCATAGGTCAGTCGCATGAGTACTTCATACAGTATTCCACCATTTATTTTCATCACTGTTCCTTTGCTCTGCTTCCCAATAAATATGAATTATGCAACTTATTTGTATATAGTTTGCTACCATGTTGTCTATTCTTCTGAGCCAGATAATCGCAAACTGATGCAGTGAGCAAATTAAACTTCTCCTCTCTTAAATTTTTGTTGGTGAGTATTGTATCTCAGCAAAGTCGACCAATACAGTTTACCTGTATTTATTCTCTCGAACCATTAATACTCCTGGCTGAATGAGGTAATCACAGTTTTACATTGACTTTCATCTAGGATGTAGTAAGTACTAAGACACATTAAAAGACATGTTTTATGTTCTGCATATCCTTCCTTCTACTGTGAAGTAATGTTTCATTTTCAATTTGATGGAGAGGATCACTCACAATAGCTATCACAGTAATTTACTTTTGTGTCTGAGTATTCAAAAGCAGGAGCAGACAAATGTGATTTGGTGGCAGCGCAGAATTACTGATCAACATGATGATGATGATGACTCTGTCTCCTAGTGAAAACATTGGTGTCCCTGACTGTACAATTTCTTATCCAGTAGAGAGTAAGGCTTTGTGCACAGAAAATAAAAATTTAGCGTTACCTCTTAATTGGTTTCCATGAATCCAGAAAATGGGGGAAATATCACCACATATCAGTTGCAGTTCAGAGAAAATTCAGCCTTCCAAAAAACCTTGTCCCAGTCACTAAAATATGACTTCCTACTTTCCTTGTAACTGTCTTCAACAGTTCATTTCACTGCCCTATCCAGGCAACTTCTTCAAGATGGTGAGGAAGATGATGTTAGTGAAGTCCACGAGCACGAGTCTGTTACCGTGTGTCATTGTTGTAGAGCTCCTTATCAAGGCTGTTCAGAAGCTCATGAGTGTGGCATATGAAGTTCTGCTAATCTACAGATGGCAATTTTGGCAGAAGGTTACAAATCCAAAGTAAGTATCAATTCCATTATGAACAAAATGTTGTCATTCCAATAATTGAAGCTGTACATTCTCATCACCCTACCTGACCCCTCCTGGTAAAGGTTCTATGTCAGATATTTACTGTTGATCCTGCTTTTTGCAAATTGAGTTCTCAGGAGTAGCTGCGGCAGTTGTGGCGTGGTAAGTCAAATTTTGTTTCTGAACCTATGACTAAGCTTAATCCCTGCCACCGTGAGCATTTTCTTATTGAGCTCATTGTTCAAGAGAGATGCTCCTTTGGAAAGAGGTGGTCTGTTCTCCAAAGATGATTATTAGTATCTTCTGTTGAGGTGCCCCTTTGGTGAGGGTTCACGCAGGACAAAAATATCTTTTATTCTTGACAAATTCATATGTGATTTTTAGACTTCTCTGTCAATAATTTTCCTATTTTATCCTCTCAAATCTCTGAAAAATTAAACAACTTGTCATGGCTGATTCACTCATGGCTGATAACTATTATCTCTGAACTAATTTTACTACAAATTTATAGTCACTTTTAAGCACTTCTCATATCATGCAGAACACTTTGTGAACCTGGTCTACTTAAAATGATGCAACTATCATGAGTACTAGTCAAAATTAACTGACTTTCTGAGAAAAAAAAAGATAAAGTTCTTGATGACATTTACCTTTCTGTTTATATACTGTACACTAACTGCATGACATAAATCCAGTGCACCTCTTATGACATGACAATGGAGTAAGAGAAGAAAAAACACAAGGGAACTATCAATCTATTCATCTGTTAAGTTATGGTAGGTTTACTTTTGAGACCATCTGTGTAGAAGACTCTAGTCTGGCAGAAGTGGTGACAATTTGAATTTTGGTTTTATGCATAAAACTTACTTTGGCTATCATAGACAAATTGGGCCTGATCACATATGTAACACTTCCATTTGTTAATGGAGTACTCCTGAGTGCTTTAGTTTGGCATAACTAATGCCATCTTGTGCCCCGTATTTGACTCGTGCCCTGTATTTGACTCAGTGGAGTGAAAAATTACTTAGAGTACAAATAAATCCCATGAGAAAAGCAAAATGAGCTGCATCCACAAGAGAAAAAATTAACCTGCTCAACAAAGAAGCAAGATATAGGTGTCAACCAAAAATAAGGTAAGATTCTATTTAAATTGTTTCCAACAGGTTGTCTTATTTTGTGGTGTTTTGCTTTCAATGCCCTGTAACCCTTCAGTTTGTGACCACTTTGTTGGACTCTGAAATAGAGTTCTATGTGAATGGTCACTGAGCTCAACTAATAAAGTTCCAAAATTTATCAATTTGGCTGCTTGGATTCCTATATTATTTATGAACCCACTTCATTAAGCATGTCAAATATAATGACTGTTGGATCAAATAGCATTGGTTCATAATCAGGATAGATCAGGTTCTATTTTATAGTATTTGTATATGAAGCATTCAATACTTACTAAACCAATAGAAAGATACTCATGTTTCCCATCTCTCCTGACCAGGAACCTTCCAAAGGTTCCATCTATGATTCCATGAGAACTTAAGGAGACATCTAGATACAACTATACAATTGCTGGCAATTTGAGCAGTGTTGCACCCACTAGATTATATGGTGCAGATAGTAAAGTAACTCGCACAACATACTGTTCATGTTACAGAGTCTTTCTTTTTCAGGGTCGCACACATAATTGTATAATGGTGGACATCTGTCATCAAAGCTGCTAGGGGGGCTGTGACAGGTGAATCACAAGTTACAGACACTTGGCAATGAGACACTTTTTTAAACAATTAAAGCAAATGAGAAACTAGTAACATTTTGGGTCAGTCAGCAATTGTGTCAGAATAATATATCCAGCTGAAGAATAAATTGACTCCAAAGAGCTCTCATAGGTATAATTTTGTGTGTTTGTTTTGCTTTGTTTGATTTGGTTGTTATCATGGGAATGGTCAAGTGTAAAAGTTATCCTCAGTTTAGAAGGCATGTATTTTCATATCTCATAAAATACATAGAAATTTGCATACCTAGAAAATACCTAGAAATTTGACTGAGGTGTACATTTTTTAAAATGTGTTTCCCTCACTGGCGGGACAGCTGGACCTTAGCTGCTAGCCCTGTGAATCAGCACCATTCTCATACTACAGGAAAGAGAACAACAAATCAACAAGAAGCAAGTCCTTCCTGCAAAACAGCACCATGCACAGGCCACCACTGCGAGGTGGTGGTGGTGGGGGAGCAGCCAGACCACAGCCCCTTCCTGGGAAACAAGAAGGCCAACACCCCTCTCACCTCCATCCCACCCCGCAAACTAAGGCTTATCTGGAGAAACACAGTTTGTGAAGATAGCTATTGAGGTGAAGTACAATTTGATGCTTGTGGTATTTAGTGTTTCACTGGATTTGCAGGTCAAGGGTCAGTGGTCTGATCACCTATTCAGAAGATAATGGTACACAGTGTGGCACCTATGGGGAATCTCCTTCTGAAGGTGGTAGCCATTGTTAATTCCCTGTTACACTGTTTTGAAGTCCTGTATCATTTTCAATGTTTTGTTGGGATAGGTTTTATTCTATTTTTTTTTGTTTGATTTTGTTTATCTGAAGTCATGGGCAGCTATTTCAAAGATAGCAAGATATATTATGGTAGCTATGTTGGATTTATTATTGTTTTATTGTATTCATTGTTTTGTTTTCAGTGGTTCTATTCTATTCTGTTTTGTGTGATTTTTGCTATGTCTGAAGGTATGGGCAGCTATTTTGCAGACAACACAGGACATCATGGTAACCATTATTGATTTTGTATTTTTTAAAGTCTTGTGCCACTTATGCTGCTTTGTTTCAGTTGGCTTTGTTCTGCTTCATTTTGCTTGCCTTTGTTCTCTTTAAAAAAATAAGTAAAATGTATTTCCCATCCCCTGACAGGCAAATGTCTTACCAGTAAGTCTAGGCTATCAGTTATTTCCAAGGACAATGAACATTTATTAAAATCTGTCACTTCTTAGGAGAGGTATAGGTAAAGCCAGAATAATCAATGTATGGCCAGCATGATACTTTGTGGAAGGGAAAGGCGAATAAAATGTCCATGAACAAAATAATGACATCGATCTTGAAAGTTGGTGAACTTCTGAGGAACAGCAGAGACAGGTTTTTCTGGCCATGACTGCTGAAAACAAACTAGTTTTGATAATACTGAATTCAAGTGATGGGCTAAAGGCATTTGACAGGTTAACCACTTAACAGTTCATCCATTCAAATATAAGATGACCAAACATTTTATACTTTTTTGTTAATTTTTGTAAGACAATAATATAACGACTATCCAATCTCACAATTATTCAATAGAAGATTTGACTGACTAGAATGACACCTGCCCGGGTAGGGCTTGGGATCTTCAGTACATAAGCACACTGCCCAAGTGACACTCGGGTAAAGTGTTAAATGGCTAATGTCTACATATCAGATTACAGAAGTTGTGGAAATTTGCTGAAGCAGTGAAATCAGATCTAGCATAAGAGCTTCAGTTGGAATTATAACCTGGTTAAACTTATAGTAGTTCATTGTCATTCTTCAAGATCTGTTTGTCTTTTGCACGAATCGAGTAAGTGTGCTGAAAGTGAATGTGATGAAATTGTCACCCTTGTAACATTCAGGTTATAAATGGTGGTGGCACTCTGAGACTCCTCCAGGAAAATAGTGTTGGTTTTGGCTTATTATCTTCTTATGTAGAAGCAGTTCTAGTGGCATCTACTTAGTATCATAGGTCAGAGGACCATATGGGAGTTTTGCCATTTGCTAAACATATTTGTTTCTAATATATTTTCTAAAGGTATTGAAATAACCTTAAAGTGGGATTGAGAACACACAGCCAAATATAAGTCCAAGTTTCAACTCTATTTATCACCCAAATTTCAGAGCTTCTACTCAAATAAATGGATCATATTGATGTTTATAGAACTTAGGTTTATTCTGGGCCAATGTCCAATAGTCCCTCAAAGTTCTTTTTTATTTCCTTTTCCCCTATACAGTTATCCATTTAAGGAATCACATATAGCTTTGGAAGGCTAGGAGAAAAAATGATAACATAAATTCTTGAGGTGTACTGAATTCTTTTCATTAGAAGAATGGCCCTCATCTCTTTCAATATGGTTCTCTAACTGTAAATGGCTTCAAGCACTTGAATTTTTTAGGGGAATTGTACCTCGGTATTAATGTTAGTCATTACCTTTTGTTCACTTGAACTAGATTTTTTTTTTTTTTTGGTTATAAAGATCAAGTAAAAATTTAGTGGATGTCTTCCTAATTTCACTTTCATTTCTGAGAGATGTTGAACTTTTAGGAATATGGTCAACTAGTTATAATCATATTTGGAGGTGTTTTATTTCTGAGTTTGATTCTACTGAGATGACAGTAACTGCACTCAACAATGCAATGTACATGCCTTGGACTACTGTTATATATCATTAAAATCCATTCCTATATGTGTTCCCTAGATTTCCATCTGTGTGTCTGACAAAAATGAAGTGGTCTTTCTGTAGATAGTGGACCCTGTCATTGCTCACATCTGGTGTTTCACCTTTAAGAGGCTGCTGGAATTTTTTGTCTGGTTAGGCTGAAGAAAATAAGTGGGTTGGAGAAGAGTACTGAAGAATATCAGCAATGACTCACATAGGAAATGTTATCACTATTTCTTGCATTGTCTTGCAAGAAAAGCATTTCTTCAGGCAATGCAGGATGAATCCCATCAAAGTAGGATGAGAAGAGAACTGATGGACACAAGCTGACTGCTTCTGTTAGCCTGTGTGTGCAGAGAGGTTATTTCCAAGGGTAATGAACATTCATTAAAATCTATTTTCTCAGTGTCCAGCCTCAGCAGAAATTTCCCATATTGTCCCTTTATACTTCAGGATCCGGATTCTTCCCAATTTTTGTGTTAAGATTAGACAACCAGTGAAACTGGGAGTGAATATTGCCTTACAATCTTGAAGTTGCAAGATGCATTTCTGCATTAGACTATCAATTATTTTCGCCTGCATCACTTGAGATAAAGGGTCTCCTTGAGGTCATGCATCACAGTTTTCAGGTTTTCAGGAAGCACTTCAGCTAGAAATTCCAATGTCTCATTTTATCTTTTTCTCTTCCTTACTCTTCCTGGTAACATTTGAAGTAACTAATTCCATTTTCTTCATTAGTTTACTAAAATGCATGTATTATATTCTAAGTCACTTTGATATTTTTCTCTTGTAAATGGTGGACTAGGAATATCAATGGTGATATTTAGCATATTTTCATTGCTGTATACTACAAAAATCAGTGTCCTCTTCAGTACTGAACCTATTATGGTCCTCATTACCTTTCAGTCTAATCAGATTAGTTATCTAATTCCACAAACTCTAGAGTCAATAAGAAAAAATAATCCTTAGAATCTTATTTCTCTAAAATCATGATCAGTAGTAAAATCTGAGTCTAGGTGTGTGTTACCTTTGTATGCGGGACCCTAGTGAATATGGTATTTTTCTGAAAGTCCTCTACACTGCTGGTCCTTAGAGAAGAAATCTAAAATGCGTGTGTAGGAATCTCAGTGACTAAGGTCAGCCAAACAGCAGTTGGATGCACTAATAAATGTCTGGAAGCTAATGGCCACCACTTTGAACAACGTCTATAATTGTTTTTGTTTGTTTGTTTGTTTTTGCTTTTTTTTTTTTGATACCGAGGATCAAACTTACAACCTTGTACTTGCCAAGCAGGTGCGTATGCCACTGAGCTAAATCCCTGGCCCTAATGCCCATAATTGTTGATGCCAAAGACAACTTGCATTAATCCCAGGATGTCTCAATAAATTCAATATTAAAATATTTACACAATTTTTTCTTTTCCTGAAATGTGTGCACATTTTGTTAAGAATTTGTGTATATATTTGGGGAACTGACCAATAAGATTATGGCTGCTGATTAGGTTCCAAGTATCAATATCTATGGTTGCAATGTGGAGACTCAGGTAAATTGATGTCATTTACAGTGCAGTGGTAAAGAAAAAGAATGTCCCAAGTTAAAAACAGGAAGTAGTCCCTTCTACACTCAGAAGGCTCAGTCCTTTTTGTTCTATTCAAAGTTTTTGAATTTAGAGAATCATCATTCAAATTAGGCTAGGGAAACTACTTTTCTCTGTCCGTAGATTTCAATGTCAATCTGTTTTTTGTTGTTTTTTTAAATTTATTTAATTTTTTTTGTCTTTTTGAGGCAAGGTCTGACTATGCAGTTCAGGCTTGTTTTGAACTCACTGTGTAGCCCAGACTGGCCTTTAACTCTCAACAATGTTCCTGCCTCAGCCTCCTGAGTGCAGGGATTACAGGCCTGTGCCACCACAGCTGGCTGTAGATATTAATATTATGAAAAAAAGAGAAAGAAACACATTAATAAATGTACCCAGTAAAAATACTTAGCCGAATTTTTGTACTCCATGGTATAGTGAGTAGACATATGAAGTAAAATATCATACACACTCTCTCTGACTCTGTCTTCTTTCTCTCATATGTCTCCATATTATTCTCTGCATTAATATAGAACATATACACATATACATGTGGTATACATAGTATTGAATATTATACATGATATAAGATACTAAAGTTGAGATAATATTCAAATTTAAAATATGTTACATTTTAATAGACTTGAACACTCAATATATTACTTTGTATAGGCACATTAATATTCTTTTTATTTTGGAAGTTATTTTTTTATTTTCATTTGTTTGGGGGTTTTAATTATTGTTATTTAAGGTAAGATTTTAACTCACTAACATGTTGATGCTTTGAATATCATCCTTCCTCTTTTGCGAAACTCATCTATGCACATTTACTTAAAGTCATGTAAATGAACTCATATTTATATGAGTAGATCCAAGTAAATTTTGAGTATATCCCAGGGTTAGCAATAAAGTAGTACCAGAGTTACAGTAAAAAATGTATTCAGTATGATAGTGAATACTCATTCGTGGCTAGAGATCTGTAACTTGAGGTATTAAAGTGTTTTTAGTTACAACCAATCTCAGTCACCTGTTGAAGGCAACAAGTATCAAAAAAGAGCTATGAGCTTTCAGTCTTACGCAAGTCATTCAGCAGGGTACCCATTACCCCACTATCCACCTAGACTCACCTTGAACTTTATTATTCATAGACTAATAAAATTGTTATGACTGGAATAGAGCATAATACAGGTAGTTTGGGAAGAAAGTGACTATTTTGCATTTGAAACAATTGTAAGAATCCTAGATGGAAAATGTGACCCGCTAGGTCTTCTTTCAAGTGTAGTGATAATAATTCAGAACATTTAGAAGATTCAGAATGGTCCACTTTAAATAGATTTGAGATAATCTAATACCCCATAAATAATATTTAGTACAGTGGAATTACCTTGAAAATGATTTTGCTGTTTTCTGAGGTCACTGGGTAGGGAGAAATAGTTCAGCTTGGAGTTAAACTATGAAATCTCTAGCAGATTCCAAACAACTATGAATATTGGTCAATGTTTTCCAGAGAAACTGTGCCAAAAGGAGATGCATGCTCACACACGTGCGCTTTTGCACACACGTACCACCAGAATGTAAGTAAGTGGCTCTTAAAATTAGTTGTGGGTCAGTAAATGTAAAATTTGTATTTTGGACTGGCGGGAATGAATTTTATATTTTCTGTTTGTCTTGTGTTTTGAGGCAGAGTCTCTCTATACAGTTCAGGCTAGCCTTGAACTCATTATGTAGCCCAAACTGGTCTTAAAAGCACAGTAATCCTCCTTCCTCAGTGCTAGGATCACAGGCATGTGCCACACCCCTAGCAGAATAAAATTTTTAAAAAGACTTGGTGTTACAGTCTTGAACCTGAAATTTGAGGGTTAGAAACTTGGCACAGTGTCTATATCGTAGTTTCTTGGCAGAATTGTTTTTTTGTAAAACTAGATTTTTTTCCGTAAGATCTTCAACTGATTAGATAAGATCTATCCACATTGTGGAGGGTAATATTTCTTAAAAATCTACCGATTTATATGTTAAATATATCTAGAAATTGTATTTACAACATAATCATTTAGGCAGGTGTTTGAAAATATAAAACAGTCACTATTGCATAGCCTAGTTGACATGTAAAATTAACCACCACAGTAGTGCAACTTACAATACTTCATATATTAACTGAGAGATAAGGAATGCAGACATGTGTTCATACTGATAAATTAAAACAAGGAATTTTATTATATTTCCCTTGTCAAAATGCAGATAAAGAGTCTGCAAATGCAGATAGGAGTTTCCCAGGAGCAATCAACATCAGGCTACATAGCTGAAAGTACTACTTTGAAATATAGCTGTTTATGTAAGGGTGACTGCTATGTGAATAAGTTACAATAGGAAACTCACAATTTATACATGGAATAGATGCATATTAATTTTGTCTCTGGTTTCTTCGATCATGCTGAATTTGTAATTTTTTATAGAGTATATCATTTATATCAAAATAAAATTAGTGTTTTACTGTGCTTTTTTATCAATAGCTTTTATTTTTGTTTTCATTCAACTATGATTACTTTGTTTCCAGCAGTTCAAACTCCTTGCTTTTTTCCATTAATTATCTTAATTTTTTTACATAAATGTTACTTTTTATATTTTGTTGCTATTATAATTATTGCTATTTCACTGTCTAGAAATTTTTCATAAGTCTTTTTAGTAATTTTTAATTTATTATTATTGTAATTAAAGCCAAATATCCTTTTCATGGAGATTTTATATAATTTACAATAAAAGAACAGTTTGTTTGGAAGTCTAGCTGCCTCCTGCTGTTAGATAAAATTATTCTGGAACGTTAAAGCAACACTCACACACAAAAAAGCCCTTCAATCATTCAAGCACAATAAATGCATTGGGACAGTTTTTGTACTTGTTTATTTGTTCTGGAAGTCAGCCAAATTAACTTGTAATACTAAATAACCACAGATATCAATGAAAAGTAATTTAAAGTGACAACATATCAGTTTAAAGTGCACCCATAGCACTAGGTGTTACATTTGCATACATCAGGTTCAACCAGGGCATTCTGTTATGAGAGCTGCTGATGTTCAGCATGAGCAGAGACATTTATAAACCAAATTATTCCGCCAACTAATAAACTAACAGAGATGGCAGATTTTATTTGAAAACAAGGCAAATGACCTTTTATTTAATTGTCTTACTGTCATCTATCAGCTAATTATATCAGCTAGGTTTCCCATTTGTATTCCTCTCTAAGAAACAGCTCATGGTGGGAGAAATATTATGTCTCCAAAAGTTGCACTTAGTAAGTGACTGCTTTCTTAAATATCATGTGATCCTTAATGCTAAATTTGAAATTTTCAAATGCAGAGTGATATTCTGCTTACAAAGTGTTGCACATGAAGTATATATAAAACAATTTTAAATCAATAATTATTTAAAAGCATTCATTCTAATGAGAAACTGCATTGAAATACATATAAATATATAATTTTAAGATTCATAATTTTAAAACTTTCCACTGAAAATAAGTTTTATTTAAGATTTTAACCTTGGCTGTCTATACCAAAATCATATCAGAATGAAAATGAAGCTAGTATTTGAATTCTCAAAATAAGTAAAATAACATTTTCCTTAAGAACATGCAATTTTATTACATGACCGATACCTTGCTGCTTAACAATTAAATATGTGCTAAAACTGAGGAAAGTAAACATCACTTTACATAAATTTCTCAATGCCATTCTTCACATATTATTTGCCTTTGAAAAAAATCCTTATTAACTACTCTAGTTCATTTAAATATTTTAAATTTTCTTTTATCCACTATGAATCATTTTCACAAATATTTTATTTTCTAAATATAGAAGGTGATATATCCCCAACAAATGCACAGAAAGCAGGTATATACTTTGTCTATGTTTGTAAACAAAAATGTTATATTTACTTGTCAATGCAATATTAACCTTCTATTTTTGACTTTGCATTAATCATACACATTTTACAATGTGTATAATTTTTATATATTTTTCTCACACAAAAAAAGAAATCAGCATAGTTATACCAACTAAAACAGGCTAAAATTGATATAGACAAAATTGTTTTGTAGTATTAATTTTATTACAGTAAGTTATAATAGAATTTTTTATCATTTATATATTTTCTTGTATTTATAGTCTTCTTTTTTCTTATCCATATCTATTTAATTATATTGCAGTAGTTTACTGAGTCAAACTCATTCTTCCTCCACAGTTATTATGCTAATCCTGAATTTCACACAAATACAGAATTATCCACAGAATAATTACTAAATGACCTGTGTTAGAAAGGACATTGGCTGATTTTGAAAATAGAGAACGGTAACAAAAATCAATCATGAGAAAAAAAATAGAAGTGTATAGCTAGGATGTTATTAGCCATATCATTCAGTGTTAATCAGGGAAGCAGAATCAATATAAACCACAAAATTTAGGTTTAATTTAGGCATCAGGCCTCATGCAATTATAGGAAATAGGGAAATAAAGTTCCAAAGGAAGTTGAAGGAATCAGTAGGTGTCATCAATGAATTAATCAGAGAAGCAGAACACATCCCGAGGTTCTAGTTGAGATCAGATGTGGCAACAGATAGAGTTGTCCACAGAAGATATTTTCAAATCCAAAATTATATTCCTTGTGTGGGTATGCGATACACAGTCACAAACTGGGGAGAAGTGAAAGTAATGCTGAGACGAACAAGGGAGCTCAACATGCCAGCTTCTATATTTTTGTTGGCTGCCACAGTTAATTATCACGTCCTCAGAAAGCAATGGCCACTGACTCAATTTTGCTTCTCAGTCTTGCTCAAGAGCTTCTTTAAGGCTCTCATCACCGTGTTCCTTAGGAATATTTTATGAAATATATTCTTAGTACAACCTAGTTCATAATAGGTAAACCCAGAGCAAAAAATGATGAGTGTATTTTAAGGGAAAAACCAATATAAATATTGGCAGTTTAAAGTGGAGCAAAAGACGAAAATAAAATAAAAGGATAGTTGCAAAAGTTTTGAACAAAAATTGAACTGGGGATGTCTCTAAATGACTTTTCAGATACTGTGGAAAGGTGGTTGAAAAAAATAACTGTATATAGTTTAGACACGATGTCTCTGAAGAACCTATTAGTTATCCAATTGCAAATGTCATACAAATATTTGGATAAGTAGGTCTGAAATTTGAAAGAGAATTGAAAGGTTTAAAAAGCATTCATCAGAATTATGACAATATGGATAGCCAAGAGAGACACAGACATGGTAAAATTGAGGAAAAGAAGGCAGAAGTAGCTATCAAGTAAGTAATATGTCTTGTATTTATAGGAAAAGAAAACTGATGTTAACTATTGGGGATAGCAATATCAAAATCACTGATGGCCTTTACTAAAAATTTTCTTTGACTTTATGTAGACATTTTCAAAGGTACATGTGCAAGCTCAGAGTAGTCAAATAGTTGGATTTAACATCACTATGTTTAGGGGAATTAGAATAGAGAAGCAAGAAATGGACACCCCACTTTAGAATGTATGTAAGATATTAGAGAAGCAAAAATAGGACTAAAGAAATGAAAGTATGAAGATAAGACAAAGATATTGTGCTTGGATTCTGCATGTAAAGTACAATGAAATTTAGAGGGCTTAAACAGTGCATGGAGGAGAGTTTTCTGCTTTTCACTGTGTCATTTGGGATCACTGTGTAACAGGAAGTTGGGTGTGAGGTTCTTGTTTAAAAACGGTTTGATTTGCTTGAGACGTGTTAAGGACAACTAGTATCCTTTTCCGAGATGAGACCTGGGAAACTTCTAGAGCTTTCTGCATGGTCCCTTCCATGGATAATCAACCTTCCTTAATGGTAATTAAGGGTTCTAAGCTATACTTCAAGAAAGGTTAGGAGAGCAAGCTGTGTAATTTATTATGATTTGACTTTTGTTTTTACTGTGTTACTTATGACACCATTCAGTGGTGGAATAATCAGTAAAGCTGGACTGGAACCAGTGAGATAAGAAATATACTCTGCAATTCCTGAGTAGAAGCTGGAAAAATAAAACCTACAAATATTTTCATGATGACAGAAAAATATATTATTTTCTCTCCTTTAAAGTAGACTTACTTCTTGGATTGTCTCCAAAGGTTTCATCCAATTTTGGTATCAGACTAAAGCAGAGTTTGTCTGATCCATATTAACTCCATCTGGAATGACATTCCCTAAGGATGGTTTATAGGCCACCGGTTTCCTCCAAGCCTTGCTTCCTGAAGATAATACTTCCCTACTTTTAGCTCCACATTATGATTCTACTTTCCATTGTACTAGTAGGTGTCTGATCATTACAACAGAGCATGCTTCTCAGTTTGCTTTCTGCCTGTACAAGTTTAAAAGTCCAAGTGTCTCTTTTTTCATCCAAGTTGTTAAAATACTTCTTATATATTATGATCCACTCTATTAGTCACACATCCACCTTCCTTCCCTTGCAAGACAGAATATGTTCTACCTGCATCTGATAGTCACAGTGCTGTTGACAATACCTTTTAAGACTTCTAGCTGCTTTCATTTATTAATATATATATAAAATATAATATATGTATGTATGTATAATTATAATAATATATTTATTCATATATTTTATGTATATATATAAAATATATATATTTATATATACATATATATTTATATTTTAGATTTAAACAAATGACTTTATGGTTAGAGTTCTTGAAATAGTTATAAATTATCTCTGCTTTCCTGGCAGTGCTATGGATGTTGAATATTTGCCCTGAATCTGTGCTTTAAGTTTTAATTCCTCTCCTCTTCCCTGGAGAAACTGAGGATGAGAAAACATTGTATCTTTGAACTTGGCAAGCCCAAGCTCCTTTACGTATCCTCTAAATTTCTGCTTGAATTCTTAATATTCTATTTAACTCCTCTCTCTCGCCTTACAAGTACCTATCCCAACTCAGAAAAATCAGTAGGTCAGGTTTTCCACTACTGGGACAAAATGTCTGTCATACAGAATTTAAAGGAGAAAATGTTTGATTTGTCTCATGGCTTTAGTGGTTTCAGTCTATATTGGCTGATTACAAGACAAGAACATTTTGGAAAAGTGAATGGATACTGTTAACCTTAAAATAATTGCTCAGGTTACCAGATACAGCCATGTAAGTCTGTACAAACACTATAAATTATAACAACTATTGTTAAATCCCCATCATTTTGTTTTGAAATCCTATATCGACTTCGTTTTTTGTTGTTATTGTTATTGTCACCATTTTCCTTCTGTTGTTGTTGCTTCTTGATTGTTTGCGTCTCAATTTTTTAAATAAAAAAAAGAACCAAAATAACAAATTTCAAAAAAAAGTGAATGGAGGAGCTGAATGCCTCATTTCATGGCAGTGTCTTAATCCAGTCAAACTGACAAAAATAACTGACATAGTCAAATTAAGCATAAAATTTTGAATTCTCAGTAACTAAATCTAACTAGTACTGTAATTAGCAGTACATTATTTTACATTTTCTATGTTGCTACAGATGATGGGTTTACTAACCTTTTGTCATTAAAGAATACTGAGGTGTGCTATTCAATCCATGGCCACTGAAAGCTTCTCTAAGTCCTTAAAGCTTATATGGTACTGAGGTACCAGAGAAATGGTACACACTGCAGGTTTTCATTTATGTAGAATCTTAGTCCTAAAACAAGCGCCAGTTGACTATTACGCTCTTAAAAAATATGTCACTACCCAGCAAATTAAAATCATCTTGTTCTACATCATGATTTTGAGTCACAGATTTAGTTGGGGTGGTCTGAAACAATTGCTTTTTATTTCAGTTGGCATTGACTTGGGTCACATAATGATAGTTTGATGGGAGCTGGGACAAAGAGAGATGGTTTGCCATATGTCTTTATTAATGTGTCCCATTACTTGAGGGGCTAGCTGGAAAGCTGTCTCTTTTTCTTTCTTTCCATTAATGCAATAGCTTCAACCCAGTGATACAGAAATCTTGTTAGCTCTGGCATAATCTATAAGCATTTACATAGCTGAAAGCTGGAAGTCTTTTCACTTAATTGTAGTTTATCTACCAAATTAATTGGGCCAGTCCCCCTGCAAAAAAAGAATCCATATCTATTTCTAAGTACACAGGGCAGAAAAGATTCATGATCTTTCGGAGCAACCATACACCTCTTAAGTTTACTTTATTTTTCTTTCATTAAGTTCAGTCGTACTTAATCTTATCCTAACTTTTATCATCATTGAGCACTGGTACTGTATTTTAAAAGGCTTTATTTCCCACAACTCATCACTGTTTCAGTTTTCCTCATAAATAAATGTCTACTCTTAATTTTAGTTTTTGTCTTGTTTTTATTTAAATGTTTTCATTTGTTCTCTGTGTTCTTTCCTTGCTGAACTTTTGTCACTATCACTAAATTAAGTTCACTTAAATATGGCTATCCAGCTGTTCATGGTGGTGCACAGCTGTAATCCCCGCACTCTGGAACGCGCTGGCAGGAGCATTGCATATTGGTGCTCAACCTGAGCAATTTAGTAACTTAGCAAGATCCTGCCTCCAAAACAAAATTTTAAAAGGGCTGAGGGTGTTGCTTTGTGTGAGGGCCCTAGGTCCAATCTCTAGTACCAGGAAAAATGAAAGGAAAAAGAAAAGAAAAGAAGAAAAGGAAAGGAAAGAAGGAAAGGAAAGGAAAAGAGACAAAATCTGTCCATCTATATCACTACTGCTCATGTTCATTTGGTCGTTTTGAAATACTTTAAAATCAACATGTCCAATAGAGAAATTTAATTTATTCTATGTACTGAAAACCTCAATGAATGCAATTTAAGAAAACACTCCTAATTTCCTTATTAATTTTTTTCTGTCTCCAAATGATGCCAAATTCTTTCATTTTTTGTTTTGAATATGTTTTCAGGCTTTACTCATACCTTTTTTCTGTATAGAGGGCTAGTTCCTGTTCTAGGTAAGTATCATTTCTTGTTTGGATTGTTGCAAATTTCTCCTAATTATTTGCTTACAGCTAGATCTTAATTCCATGTAATCCATCTTCCAAATCATACACAAAGAGAATCATTTAAAATGGAAATTTGATAGAATTTTAGTGTAAAACATACTTTCATGACCTCCTTTTGCTTTTATAAATGAAGTCTTAAATCCTTAATAAGGATTACCATACTCTTAGTAATGTGTCTCCTGTGTCCCTGCCAACCTAATTTCCTGACTTTACAAATCAACCCTACAAGTAATCTTTTATTCACTAAAATTAAGCATCCTTCATTTCCTGAATGAACACATCCTTCCTTTTAGTCTTTATTTGTACAAAATTTTTCTTTTTTACTGCTACTTCCACTTCCATCCATGATTCATTCACCTTGCCATTTTGTGTTTATTATGGGGAGATAATTTCCTTTCACTGTCCTTAGATGATGCCCCTAGGTGAAGATTATCTACTCTCCCATGCAGTGATGAATATGCCAAACTTGATTATCCAAACACTTTCTTACACAGTATTTGAAATGAATTTTCTGCTATGCTATATATTCTATAAGAGAAGACATTTTCAGAAACTGCTGTTAGTGATGAGTCATTTTCTTACAGTCTCTCCTAACATACTTGATGATTTGATAAATTGTACATGGATACAATATTAGTGGACTTTCTCAATGATGTGGTTTTAATTTCCACCCCATCTCTTCAACTGTTAGCTGCATAGATAGAACCATTGATATGGATCTGTAAGTTTCAAAATTTCCAGATATAACATTTCAGAGGGCTGTATTTCTTGGGGCAGAGCATGTAACTTACAGCTCATGTATTCCGGGAAGGGATAAAATGTCTCTTCCTCTCCTGCAAGAAGAGAAAGAATAGATGCCTCTTTCTTGGTGCTTCATATTTATCTGATTTTTTGGTTACTCCTTCATACTGCACCATCCATTCTACATGGTCATAGAATTGATAAGTCCTTAAGCAGATATCCAGAACAATTTGCTCCAGGAAACCAAGAACATTATGTTTCCTCCTGACTCAACTTAATCTTTGATCTTTTATTATATGTAAACTGATTTCTCTTTTAACCTATCAATTTATTTCTGCTATAGCAGGAAAAGAAAGTAGTCATTTTCTTTTTCTATAGTTTCAACAGAAATATACACATATGAAAGATAATAATCATAATATATATAGCATAATTATATTAATTATATAGTGTAATTATAATATAATATAATATAGTATAATTATATTGGCATTGGACAGATTTGATTTCAGATAGAGCAGTGTTACAAAGAAAAGGGACTTGACTGTATCTGTAGATTCTGCATCTGAACTGAAATATTACATAGGAAAAAGAATTTAAAAGATACAGGTGGCTGTGTATAATTTATATGCAAATATTTTCCTATTTTGTATAAGAGAATTAAGCACCTGCAATCAGACATCCATGGAAACCTAGATATTAGTGTAAAAATTATTTCATAGTGATAAACATGTCAGCTTCCCTGGATATTTTACATAAAGGACTGTATGATCCTTAAAAAATATTTCAATCACAATACGTACAAGATGTAAGTGACACTGAAAAAATATGGACTTATTTTTTTTCAGTTTTCTGTTATTTCTTTTTTTATTTTATGGAAAAAGTAAAGTAAAATTTCACAACAAAGTAATAGAATAACAATAGTTAATGCACTTCATATTATTATCTTTAAGTAGTTATTCAAAGTACAAGATATGGATATTAAATTTTTTCCAATTGATGTTAACAAAAACCCTCATTTTCAATGAACTAAGAGACACTAATAGTATAACTGACTTGCATTTTCTTCTTTTCTCTGCTGTCCTTTCCCCTTGCCCACATCCTATTTCATTTTTCCTTCTGAATAGTCTCTTCCCATTTCACAATATGTATTGTACATTTTAGACCTTATTTATTCTCTCAGTTTCTCACACTAGGGAGACAATATGATATTTACACATGTAAATATCTGATTTATTTCCTTTATGAGTGTGGTCTCAAGTTGTATCCATTCATCTATAAAATCTCAATTTATCCTTCTTTGTGACTCCATTGTATAAACATACCACATCTTTCTTTTTTAGCCATTCCTTGGCTAATGAGCATTTGAGTCCAAAATTTTAATTGAAATTATGGTGAAGAAGCAAGAGATTTGCAAGATTTTCCAAAGAACAGCAAATAGACCCTACCCAATTCTGTCTAAATGGGAATATCGACTAAAGACTGATAGGAAATAACACATGGAAGAGGACTTTAGGAATCTGTATTTCAAGTACCTTGAGACTGTTCTCTGGAGAATGACTAACGGTGTTCAGGGCAAAATAGTGGATGCGAAGTCAATATCTTGGGATTTGATAGACTGGGATACCAAAAACATGATAGTGTTGAAAAGATGTAATGTATATTGTGGAGAAATTGACACAGAAAAGACAGTTGAGATCTAGTTTATGTAAGGTAGTATGAAAAAAAACTCAGTTCTTTAAAGAAAATAGGGTGTTATTTAAATGTAAATACACTGTTAAAGTGCAGAGGACAATCATAAAATGAAAGTTAGAAGTATCTTTAGTAAATATTGATGCAATCATCTATAGGAAATTGAAGAGAAAGTGGCTATATCTTCTATGACCTATTTTGAGACACCGGTATTTTCCTTTTTAATAAATATTGCAAAAGCACATCTTCATACCAGTTGTCAAGTTTAAATCCACACCGTTAAAGACATGTGATTGATTTTGTTTTCTCCATACACTTTAGAATCTTTTTTTGAAAAAGGCACATTATTAAATAACTTCATTGACTTTGTGAAAAAATTTTGTTTGATTTCTCTTCTACCTTTTTCCCTTTATTTTTTCCCCTGTCCATTAGTTTTTGTAGTTGGTAATTATTGTTTTAGTTATTTATTCTTTGTAAGGGGATGGGCTATTGTTTTGAAAATAATTGAAATGTCAGGATTTCTTGACTGTGATACACATTACACCTGTCTTTTCAAAGTTTTCATTTATATTTTAATATATTTTGTCATTGTCTGTTTTAAATGGGACTTAATTGACTGTTTAAATCTTACTTTAACTTTTTAAATTCACTCATTTATATGTGCAGTTCTAGATATTCATCAAAACAATTTAAAAATATATTTCAGGTGAATTAATCTTTTTATTATCAGCATGAGCAAACTTCTTTTCAAATCTCAAATTTCTGAATGATAACTGAATCTTTTTCTTTAACAATTTTCTATGTTTTGTAAACAAATAATAGAATTTTCTAAATATTTCTAAATTTATCATGTTTTATATGTAACTTTGTCAACCACATCAAATGATTCATATGTTCGAAATGTATTTATAGTTCTTTAATTTTAATATATCAACTTGATTTTCAGGAAATATAAAGTACTTCCCATCATCTTTTCACTTTCTATGGCCACAAAAATAATTTAAATGGGCTACAGTTTCATAAAATTTAACATATATATAGCCATAATATGTAAAACTTCCGTATATATTCATAAATATGTGTGTAAATGAACTTGATTTTAAAGAGATGGCTTCATGGCAGTAGTGGAAGGTAATATTAGATATAATTTGATTTCAAGGGTCTTTGATATTTTGTGCTTTTTCTGGAGTCATGAAAAAGCTGTCCACAACTTTCATTTTCCTGTAAGCTTTCAAAGTTACTTTTGTAAAAGTAACTATAGCTTAAAATTTCCTTATATCTATGTTTGACTTGCATTTTAAGGTTTTATGCCTTAACTCTATCCTCTCTGTCCTTAAGTCTGTCTCTTCTTTCTTCTCCTTTTTTTCTTCTTGCTTGTCTTTCTACAGATGTGTGTGGGTATCTAAAAGTAAAATAAAAATTACAGATCTGCACTGCCAATTTCTGGAAATTACCTGTACAGATAATGGAATTAGTGAATAGTTGAGATATATTTTAAAATTGAGAGCTATTAAGGGAACTAGGTGAAAAAATATTTCATGTTCTGGAATCATCAAGAAAAACAGCAGGAAAATTGATACTAAACTAGAAAAATAAGCATTCCTAAATGACTTACAAATCTATATGTTTGACTTTTTCATAAATTCCTTATCATCTCATATTATGTTCTTAGCATGCTATTCCATCAAAAAGAAAAATTTCCCTTCTTTATAAAATTATACCATGAGTGACAGGGACTCATCATTTAGGTTTGAATATATTTAAACCCAAGGAATTGCATGTACCACTAAAGAATGTGGTTAAAAAGTAAAGACTTATCAGAAAAACCATCTTACAACAATCTTTAGAGAGGTCATGTACAGGAACCTCTCCAGCTATACAGTCTTCTATTTTTTTGTTTGTCAAAGCATTTTTCACCAGTAGATGAGCCAAAATAGGTATTTGACACCAAGTAAGAGTGCTTGCTCAGTACTATTGTCTGCAAGGGAGATTTTTTGGATGTGCATCAAAACCATTTATGGATTGCAAACGTTTTATTGAGCTGAGAGTGTAACAATGTCATTGCCATTCCAAAAGTAAAATTCAAATGATCAATATCTTCTAATACACATTTGGATGCACAGAATTCTGGAAAAAGAATTATGATCTATAAAAGCAATACGGATGTATTTAAGATATGTAAAACATGATAAAAATAAAATGATTTTAATGTTTTGAACCTAGTTTGAGTAATTTATTTTTATGTATTTTGTTTTGCCTTTTTAATTTTTTGTATGACTTTTTTTGTATAGTATAATCAAACAATATCTGGGAAAAATATTCAGACAGATGCTTATGCCTCAAAAGCTGCTATTTATTGTAAGGAAAAAGAATAAGTGATGAGATAGAAAATTCAATTTTTTTCAAAGTTTAGAGATAGGAATAATTCTCATCTGAAACTCCATAGTGAAGAAAATATATTTTCAAGCATATTTGTATGTGGAAAGTAGGTCACACACCAGATTTAGACATTTTTTATGGCACTAGAGATGAATGCAAATTCTACTATTTGAAAGATGGCATGTGGACATAGGTGCATAATATTTTGAATTGACACAATGGCACTTTTATGAAGGTCTTAAAGAACATGGAAACATAGACTGTAAAATTTTGAGAGTTGTGATGTTGTGTGTTCTGTTTTTTTTCTCTCTTGAAACAGAATAATGAAGCACATAATCTGCTGACTTGGTATGTCTGACTGGTGTAATAATATATCTATCAACTTTTATCATTATTACTTACACATCTAAAATGTGGTGTGTTGGGCTGGGGATTTAGCTCAGTGGCATAAGTGCCTGCCTTGCAAGCACATGGTTGTGAGTTTGATCCCTGGTACTGATTAAAAAAAAAAAAGAATCATAAAATGTGGTGTCATAAAGGGAATTGCTATATAAATGGTATTTTAGAGCTGATTTCAGTATGTGTTTTAAACTTTCCATTGGAAAAGTAGCACTGAAAGAATACAATTTACATGACTATAGATGTTTCAGTCATACATGTATCATATATTATCTGAAATCCAGCTTATTCATACTCAAACTTTTATAAATTTCAGTTTTGTCGATTCCAGGCTCCTAAAATCAATTTCACATGGTACTTGAAAAGAATAAGCTTCAATTTTTCCTGAATATTCAGCTTCTAAGATTGTCTCACAATTTTGTTTCTGTGCTTTAAAATTGTACTTACAATAAAAAGTTGGAGGTTTATGTTTGTTGCATAGCTCAACTCTGTTCACAAGTCTGAGCTGGAAGAACAATGCTCAAGAAAGAGCTGGACATGTCTAATATGTTTCCCAGGCCTCTGTTCTCTGTTGTTTTGTTTCCCATTTTTTTATACAGAGATAGTGATTTTGTTTATATCTATCTATAGGTGGATGGCCATATATCTAGGCATATGTTTATAGATTTCAAATGGAAATCATGAAAGGGAGATAAAGAATCGCGTGCTAGGACACGATTTTTTTTGTAAAGGAAAAAAAATTCAGATGTAAATAATGATATCCAACATTTGCAATTAAGAGTGCTTGAGAGAGAATTTATGGATTTTAATTACTAGTACTGCATAATGTATAAATGGATTCAAAATAAGATAATTCTTTTTACTAAGTGAAAAACTAATGTGAATTCTTAGAAATTGATATTGAATTTATTGCTAAATTTTAAAAGTAAATACAGTTTGAAATATGTTATGTTTGGAATAATTGCCTCCAAGGAAGAATATTTGGACAAGCATCAAGAGATTTGGGACACTACAAATATCTTATTAACAGGGGAATTATGTGTTGATTGGCTCATTTTCAACTCCATTTTTTCTGTGCATAGAAATAAGCAATATATCTGAAATGTTGTAAAATTAATTATCCTGACACATAAAGAAAGAAACAATGACAAAATGTAACTGATACTTTCATGTCAAACAGCAAAGCCCCTGATCTCAAAACAGTTCATTTTTTTTAATTCTAAAGATTATCTTTTTTAAAAAATAAGGTAGAACTTTCATAAAAGTTTTGTTTCTACCAATAAGATCACAAAATTAGTCTACAGGAATGATATTGATGGGAATATTGGTTCACTTTTTGTATGGAAAATGATCTGAATGCTGAGCCTCTCCCTTTCCTATCACTTTCATTTTCATGAAAATTTACTGAAATTATTATCTATTATAAAATATCATAAATTTATTTCATGAGAGGTGTTACTTTGCAGCTGCAACATGAAATGTTTTGCTTCATGAAGCAAGTTCAAGATTTAGAGTCAAATTCATTAAAGATTTCAAGAGTGTATTGTGATAACAAACTAGGGGAGGAAAATTGCCGGGTTTTACTGTTTGGCAAAATGGAGAACAAGAATGATTGATGTAAGTCCACTTAGCTTCTAAAGATAAAACTGAGTTTGCATAAAGCTACGGTAATGCTGGTTGGGTAGAGAAATAGGAATACTATTACCAAGACAGGTGAATAGACAAAGATATACAGCCTAATATCACAATGTCGGAACAGAAATACTGAAAGCATGTAACTATTTTTCTAGCTAAGGGAACTCATTTTCATGAGCAGCATTAGAGAGTTGGGGACATTTTTTACATTGAGAGGATGAGTAAAATTAATGCAGATTCCTAAGTAGTACAATTTGGGTTGTGTCTAATCCATCCAATAAAATTTACATAGAAAAAAATGATTCATTTGTTTTGTATATATTTATTATATGCAGAACCAGTTGTAGGGTGTGTGGAGGCACAAAGGATACCCAGGAAACAGTCCAGGAGTCACAACTGCAAGGGATGATCCATCTTGGCAGTCCAGTCTGAATGTCCCAGAATTGAATCAATCATGTGTTAAACTATAAATTAAAGCTATTGCAAATTGAACAATCTTTGTTTTTAAGTATATTTTTTAACGCATGAATTAGCCTGAAGCGTAGCAAAATTAAAAGCTGTTCAAATGTAATGTTGAATAATCAGCCTCAAGAAAGGGACCTAGAAGTATCACACAGACTTTCCCAGAGGCTTTCTCTGAATTCTTCATGACGAGTCAAAAGGCTCACATGGACTTGATTTGACAAGGCAGAGTGACAGGCGATGATTATCATAAGGATATTTCTTGGACCTGGCTCTATTGCTGCTGTACATGAAAGCTGAGCTGGTTATTTCAAAGATTGTCATCTAATAAGTTTCCAAAGTATTGAGACCTGAGACGTCATGGCCTCTTATCCTTGTATTTTCACATAACTTCTGGAATAAATAGAAAAATGTCCTATATAATTTTGTTTCCTCAGTAACTCCCTTGAACTCTTGAAAATTATTGGAACTGCAAATAGTTTTTTTCTCTTTTTAATGTAGGTTTTATCAGTTGATATTTATCATTGTCAGGGATCTGTCACTATCTCTGTTATATATTAAAATTTGGGTCACTGCCCCATTTAGAATTGATGGAGAGTGAAACTTTTTGGTTCACACATCAACAGTGTTTATTTTTTTAAGTCATTAGGGACTGTACTGTAGCAGGGTTGCTAGAAGCTGAAATAGAAATCAAGATAAACTAGAAGACATACAGCAACGGTTTATTTTGGAAAATACAAATGGAAATCCTTATGAAAAATTTTAGTCACTGGGGAAGAATTTGAGAATATGTAAAATACTTGGTGAGTAGACACTAGAAAAAATGGTTTAAAAGTCTTCTTAAAGCTATTCTTTACAAGTTTCATATTTTCAGTTGATTTAATGACATGGTTTACGGCTTCTGATAAGGTTCTCAGAACAGTTTTTATTGTTCCCAAATGCAAACACTATTGGTGCTGCTGAGGCCAGAGTTATAACTCAGTGGCACATCACCTGTTTGGCAAATATGATGCCCTGAATTCAATTCCCAGTACCAAAATGAGTGAATGATTGAATGAATGAATGAATAAATAAATAAATAAATAAATAAAAATGGCATTGGCTGTTGGTGCTGCTGTTACTACTATGACCATGATTAAATCCCATTTGTCTTCTAGTAACTCACTGTCATGTAAATGTTTTCTTTCATTCATTAATAGGGTACTGTGTGCCTACCCATTCTCTTTTACTGAAGCAAAAACTGAGCAACATGCTGGAGAACAGGTAGGTGGTGTGAGAATGCAGTAAGCTCAAGTCCACATTGTTGTTCTTTAGTTTTCAGTGCTGTTTATTGATGCAATAAAATGCTGATGTCCAAATTCTGCAAATATGTCTCAAGTTTCTCTTTGTTCCTGTTTCACCTAATACACTTGGTAAATAATTACTCTTCCACCAAAGTACAAAGATTTATAGTAAGTTTTAATTTGCATTAATGTGTGTGACTCTTCTGTGAAATTGCAAAATATTCCTGGAGTTTTTGTATGTGAGCCTGATAATGAGCTTATAAAGAGGGAGAAAGAAAATAAGTGCCCTTATTTACTGACAATTTACTAAGAAAATTTGTAACTTCCAAATGAAAAATTCTTAACTTTGCTGAAACATCAAATGCATGAAAGAATTCATCCCCATTTCCCAACGTATTTTGTGTCTTCTCTCTTGTTTTCTCTTTAGCACCAATAGTGTTTGCATTTGGGAATAAAAACTGTTCTTAAAACCTTATCAGAAACTGTAAACCATGTCACTAAATGAACTGAAATTAGGAGAACTGATATTTGGTGCATATCTATTTACAATTATTATCTCTTCCTGTTGAATTGTTTTCTTTGTAGTAAACTGCTTTTTCTTTTTGTGATCAGTTTTTGTTTGAAGTATGTTTTGTCTCAGATTAGGAAAACTATTCCTGATGTTTTTGGCAATGGTTGCATACAGCCATTTTCCATCTATTCAGTCTAGTTTGTGTGTGTGTGTGTGTGTGTGTGTGTGTGTATTTGTGGGTGTGTGTGGTGTCTTGTAAATAACACACAGTTGAGTTTTAACTTTTTGGATCCAATATGCCACCCTGTATCTTTTGACTAAGAAATTAAGACAATTTACAGTGAGTATTTTTATTGAAAGGTATTTACTGATTTTTGTCATTTTTATTCACGTTTTTATTTAGATCCTTCTCTGGTTTTGGTACCTGAGTATTACATGTTTATAGAAATAACTTGGAGAGTATTGCTTCCCTTTAGATTTCATTAAAATTTTGAAGAGTAGTAGCATTAGATCTCTAAATTTCTTGCAGAATTCAGCAGTCAATCCATCAGAACAGGGAATTATTTGTTGATGGGCTTTTAATTATAATTTCAACTTCTTTGACTGATGATGTGTTACTTAGAATTTTTATACCTTCTTAATTCAACTTATATTTTTCTCTTCTTGTGCAGAGTTTCTTAAATCTTGATACTATATCCCTTGGTGTAGATTTATTTTGAGCATGGCTAAGTGGAGTTTTATATGCCTCACTTATCTCTATATGAAATTATTTTTCTATGCTTGGGAAGTTTTCTGCCATAACTTCGTGAATAAATTTCTTATGATGATTACACTGTCTCCTGCTTTTTCATTGATTCATATCAATCTTACATTGTCCCTTAAATCATGAAGACACTGGATTGATTTTTCTTTATCCTTTTTTAAAAGAAATCTTTCTTTTTGTGTGTGCTAACTGCAATACTGTCTTGTAGATCTGATATTCTGGCCTCAACTAGTTTCATTCAGATGTGTGTACATCCAGTGGAATTTTTAATCTCCTGGATGTCTCCTTGATTCCATTCCATGATTTCCATTCCTTTCCTATATTGGGCATTCATGATTTCTACAATTTCTTAAGTTCCTCTATTTCTTTTATCAGTGTCTATTCTAGATTCAATGAGCAGTTCTTTTATTGTTATTGTCATCTATTATTTTACAAAAGAGATTATTACTGATCTGCTTTTTCCTATAGTATCATTCATGTGTTTGGTTTGTTTGTTTGTTTGTTTGTTTGTTTTGTTTTCTTTCTGTGGCTGCTACCATCTCAGAAAATTGGGGTGGGCAGCTTCTCATTTCCTCCATCTCATTGTTCCATGGACTTCTCCTGTGTGGGCCAGAGGTTTGAGGGTTGCATTTTACTTCTGCATTTTGTCATTTTCTATTTTTTAAATTTTAGTTTGTTTTGTATTTCAATGCTTGTGAATTGCTTTTGCTAGGTAACTTTATCACCAGTATTGAGGCTTTCCTAGGAAATGTCTATTTATCAAAGATATCATCTGGTGTATCTGATTCCTAACTCTTGTGACTGTCCTAAGACCCTATTTCTCAATTTATTAGTGTTGAGATGTCGCCATTTACCTGACTCAGCACTTAGCACTTTGATAGAAGACTATGGTGATGATAAAGAATATAGACACTGACAGTGTTGTTATACAAAGAAGAACAATTGATTATAACAGGAATGACACTGGGACTAAAGAAGTATAATTAACAATATCAATAGCACCAAGCATGAAGCACTGCCTAGGAATTGATGAATACTGATTTAGCTCTTTTAATCATGGGAATGATCTACAGTTATGTAACAAAACCCAACATAAACCAGGAAATTTTATGCACTGTTTTCCCACATTAGAGTAACTTTACCCTGGCAGGGAGGGTTTAAGAGTGGTAGGGGAAGACAGTAATAAATGAAGAGAAACAAAAGTAGAAGCAAAACCAAAGGACAAAGGGAGAAAAGCAAACCAGAAAAATTATCTACAATGCTCCCTAACATAAAAATATCAAAATGTCAAGAAAGTTGTGGAGAGAAAAAAGAACAAAACAAAATACACAATAAAAGTAAAATATTTAACATCCAAACTTAAAAAAAACAAAAAACTAGCCAGATAGCCAGAAAGGGAAAACAAAAAGAAGAAATAAACAAGCAAACATTAAAGTTCCAATAGTATATACAGTTTTTTGGTTGTGCCCAAATCTGAGACCTAGTCAGAGCCGTAATCAGAACCTCAACTCTGCAGTAGGGTTAATACTAGATGCAAGGCTGATCCTGAGCTCCATTTGTAGGGACTTGGGCTGAGTCTTCAGCCAGGAATGTTTTGGATGTCCATTGGCCGTCCACCTACACCTCCTTATCCTGTTTGTCTCTGCAGTACAGTCCCAAATGCTGTGGTGTCTTCAGACAGAGACAGCTGCTCCCAGTCCTATGTACAGTTGGCTCCCTCATGTGCTTCCAGAAACTCCTTATTGCACTCTGCTGTCATGTCTCTCTCTCATAGCTCTAGGAGCAGGGTAAGGGAGTTTTGTTGGCCAACTCTCTGCCCCTGCCACTGCACAGATGGCCCAAGGCTCCTTGATCCCCACTCTTCTCTCCTCTTTGTGCCATTTGAGCACAGTTGGTAAAATACAGACTTCACACTGATTGCCCTGCCATGGCCTGAGACTGCTTAATTCTCATGTCTTTCTCCTCTCTCATGCTACTGAGAGTAAGGCAGAAGGAATCTTGTTCCACTCACTACCTTCACTGTCACTAATGTTCCTAACTTTGTTGTCACTAGAGGTCCCAGTTAGCTGACATGGTGCACAATAAATAAATAAATAAATAAATAAATACTTAGTGGCCCATTAGGGAGGGAGCTACTTCCTAGTCAATCACCCCTGGGTGGGCCTGAGATATTTACTGTCAGGCTGCAATGTCCTCTATTTGGAAGACAGCAAAACAAATGAGGTGCCTTATATACAATATCTAGGCTGTGTAGCTTAGGTTTGTTATAGTATTGCAATCAGCCAGTTTTTTGGGAACTTCTCACAATGTTGATTCTTGCACAGAGAACAGGTAGAAGTCCTATAGACAGCCTTGTGGGCTGCTTCACCATTTTATGAAGTTCTCTGCCTATATTTTTATTTTCATGTACAATTCTGTTATTTCAAATTGATTTTGGCATCAGGATGTATGTCTCTACCTTTCTTTTAATTTCCTGAGCTTCTCAGTTGATTTTCTTTGAGTAATTCCAAAATGCATCCTCCTCTATGCAAACATATTAAACTCTTGGATAAATTTTTATATCTTTCTCTTTCTTTTATAGCCTCTCCTTGACATCTTTATTTCTTACATTAGATTAAATTTAGAGTTACTTGGAAGCTCTTAAATCAACTTCTCATGGTATCTTGTTATTATAGTATCATTTAGTAGTGATCTACTGCATCAGTCTTGTTCTCAAGTCATAATATTTTCTACATTGATCAGTTATGTTTACTAGTATAAACACACACACGTGTGTGCACACACAAAACAGAAAACAGTGTACATACAAAGGAAGTCTTGCTTAGCTTCTGATGTTTTGAAAATGCTGGTATTAGATAGGTCTGCAGTGTTGTTCCCCGTTGCAGTCTTGGGTTCTTGTTAGGTTTTTATCACAGGGTGTCTTATTTGTCTTACAAATTCACCTTTCTCAGCCTTTCATGGTTTTCTTTTGCAGTTATGTCCCAATTCTGCCAAACCTTGTTCTGATTAGCAAATCTGGAGGTCCCCTGGGGTAAGGGAGCAGGCAGCATCCCTGCACTCCCGTGCCATTTCAGTGGTTTTTCTCTGGTCCTCTCCTTAACCTTAACCTTCTGATTCTCAGATTAAATCAACACTGTGGCTTACCAATTTTTAATCTGATCTTGAAATTAAGCAATTTATGGGGGGCAGGAGGAAATAACCTCTACAGAAATTAGTCTGAATTATTTTCTCTATTTCCTGTGGTCCTTCATGTCATTTGTCTTTACAAAAGTTCTTTGCACAGATCCAAAACTTAGTGGTGTTAGGGCTGAGGGGAGGAGGACCTTCTTGTTTGGACTTTAGTTGCTCTTGCAGAGGGAGGAGGTAGAAAGAAGCCCATCTAGACACAAATCTCAGTGGTGTTTGGGAAGTGGTGGGAGAGAACCTGTTCCTGTACTGGCCTCGTCTTTTCTCCACTGTAAGATCCGACCAGTCAAAGCCATTTCAAGCCCCTGGAATTCTGTTTCATGGTTCTCTCAGTGCTTGGTTATGGATCTCTAAGAAGAATTGTGCCTATTCTTTCCTTCTGTCACTAGGGCCCACTGGATCTAACTCAGTCACCACGGTCCATTATTCTCTGCTTCTGCTCTCCTTACTGCCCTTATCTGAGGAAGTCCTTTCTTTTCTTTCTTTTTTAGGAGGTCCTTTCTTGCAAATAAGTCACTCACTTAACACCATTGCTCAGTGGAAGGAAAGATAAAACAGGTGGGCTTTAGGTGATGGCTGCTAAATTACTCACTCATCAGCCTCACAGCCTACCACCCGCTGCTGTATTATGCTTCAGCCTGGGATTGGAACACAACCTTACTTCTTTTACTAAACACAGCAGTTGCTGAATTTCATCGGATAAGGTTCTCCTTCAAGTTACATCCCCATGTTTGGGTTTGTATATACTCATCATATGCAAATACGTGTGGCCTTTGTGAGCATCTTTTCAGCATGTTGTAAGCTCTGCTGCCAGAAGCCCATCATGGTTTGCTCTCTGTTTTGTAATTTTGAAGATTATTTAACCCAGACAGATTTTTCTCTTCCAATGTCTTTAAAAATTAAAGTAAAAACTGGAATTTATATGAAACAACTGGGAACTGAAAACATGCCTGAAATTTATATTGTTTGTTTTATTTCTTGCAACATTTATAGATAGAATCAGAAAGAATTACATCCCCTTCTGAGAAAGGAAGTTTTAACCAGGAGATAATCATAATTGATATGATCAAACAATCCAAGCCTAATAAAGGCAATTGAACTGGAAAGTCTTCAGAATCTTAAAGTTGTTGGTCTTATGTTTAGTGAGAAAAGAAAAGTATGTGTATGAGATAAGATATGTGTGCCTGTGCTCTCAAAATTGAGTGAAATGTCTGGTAATTGTTTGTTTGCAGGAAATAAAATATTTATTTCAAATTATTACTGAGTAGACTAGCAGAAGCTGATTTGGTTTTGTATTGAATTATGGTGTTTCAGAATTTTCCTGTATATATTTTATAGGCATCCCAGAAAAGTTCAATGGTGTATCTGAAAGCCTCCATTTAATCATCACATCTTCAAAATTGGCTCCATGTAAGTGTGACAATATAAACCAGGAGTTTACATCCATGTGGAGAATTACGTGAAGTTAATTTTATTTTAAAATAGGAACAATAATATTTGTAGCACTCTAAACTTTGACAGATAAAACCATTCTCCATGGATCTACTTGTAAAGATAGAGAACAATTTCACAGATTATAGATACTCTGAAATATTGTTTCTAGTGTCTGAATTTTCGTGCCCTCAAAAATTTGTATGTTGCAATCCTAACTTCTAATATTATGGAACTATGAGAAGGGAACTTTGACTAAAAAAAACAGAACCCCCATTTGCAAACCCTCATTTATTGATGGTTTTATGAAAAAGAACTTAATGAATAGCCTTGTTCTATACATTATATGAGGACACAGCAAGAAGGCACAGTCTGTATGTAAGTGTTGCCTAGCAGATCCTGAGTCTGTCAGTCTTTATTTCAGAGTACAGGTCTCCAAATACATGAGAAATAAGGAATGCAGACATAGATTTTTGGAACAAAATATTTGTTCTTCAAGTATTAAATGTAATTCATTGAAATAAGAACATTAATTAATGATGAAATATATTTTACTAACAGCATCCTGTACATTTATAACTCTTTGAAATGAAAAGATACAAAAAATATTGGTTGACTATGAGAGATAACATTAAATAAAACATTCATGAAAATGTGTGTCTTACAAACTTACTGTTTTTCCACTCGGTTCCTATTGTGTACAATTCACTGTGTTGGAAGCCAGGGATACAGATGAGTGAATAAAACATCGTACCTTATTTAAAGTTGTATAAAACTGATAAAAATTGTTCCCCACCCTAAGCCAATATGGTTAGCTGAATTAGAACAGCTACCCAGAGATGAATGTTGACTTCAGTATATATTTTGTGAGAAAACCATAATTTTGAGTTAGTTTTCTCATGTCTGTGGTCTTGATCACTATTTGGAAATATGACATTGCTTTTTTTTTTTTTTCAAATAGGAGGATTGAACTCATGACCTTGTGCTTGCTAGGCAGGCAATTATGATGCTGAGTTAAATCCCAGGCAACATGGCATATTAATAACAAAGAATTTGAAATACATTTTGAAAACTGATGAAGAAATGGTAGAAGTTCTTCAGGCATGAAATGTAGAAAAGCAGGCTAGCCTATTATTTATTTGGATGTGCTCCATCATGGAATGAAGGGTTATTCTGCTAAATTATTCCTTAGTTGAGAATAATTGATATTCCATTGATGACTTCACCTTGATATAAGCACGCATAACAAGAAACACTATTTTATAGCATTAATAATCTCTTGTAATTCCCTGAATTTACATTCAAAATCAATATTGAATATATATTAGCTTATACCAGTTTTTCATGTGCATGTGAGATCGACAAAGATATTTTTGATAACCCTGTAAGATGGGTAAGGTCGATTTTAAAGAATTGAGAAGTGAGACCATGAGAGGTCTAAATATAAGTAACTCACAAGTAAAGACTTGGGAATTTAATCTAGGTATTTTTGACTCCTGGTTTAATATCTTCTTTTACCATTTAACACTGCCTCTTTCAAATGAGTTTAACATTTGGTACTATGTTCTGTTATTAAAGCACCTCACTACGCATCTTTTAAATAGGGTAGAAATTAGGTTTAATCCTCTCCAGGGGAGCTCTTAACCTGGAAAGGAAGGAAATACATCACAGCTGAAAGACAGCAGAACAATGTGACCTGCTGCTAATTTGCAATGGTATTCATCTGGGTGGAATTTGACATTTCTAGGTAGATGTATATTTGTGATTGATATTTCATTCTTTAAAGCACAGCCTTTAAAACAGCTGTGAAATGTCAACTTATTAATTTACACATTGCAAAATATAGTGTTAGGAAGCCAATTTACATCTCTGCAAATTCAACCCTAGGGATAGTAGGCTTTTGAAATCAGCACATCATGAAGAAGATTATCCCAATCAGCATAACTCTAAAAATTATTGCCCAACTTTCAGCTTTGCATATAAGCAAATATATGAGAAAGGTGGTACTTGGCAGAATGGGGTGGGGGAATTTTTTTCTCAGCTACATTTTGTTTTTGAATTATTTCACATTAATTTGAGGGATCATCTGTAGCTGACAATTTTATGGATTCCTGCTTGAAATACTGAAACTATTTTTTTTAAAGGGGGCATTTCATTGTACATTTTATGTAAAGCCAGTTGTCTCCCTGAAATGTAGCCATTGATTTTTCCTTCTTTCCTAGAGTAGATATATTCCTATAATCATCAAATGAGGAGTGTTATCAAATCTAGCCTCAGGCATGCATTTTAAGTTACATGATACATTTTCATAATAAAGCTTTTGACAGAAAATCCAGGATTTGATCTCCAAATTCCATTGAAAATAATACTTGTAAAACTCATTAAAATTTGAACAATTTTTAACTGCTCTTGTTTTAAAATAATGTTAGGGGATTACATTGACCAAAGCCAAAATGAATAATTGGGATAGATATACTCAGTACTTGACAGAGTTCTCAATCTGGGTTTTTAACCTGTATTGGGAGGCAAAATGGAAGACATTAGAGTTGCCTTTGCCTGATAAAATAAACCAAAAATTATCATATTCCTGGAGGGGCTGAAGAGATTAGTGCCACCATGAAGGACTTAAAGGTTGTGGGAATGGTGGTTCCTACCATAGTTCCATTTAGTTCTCTTTTTGGCCTGTGCGGGAGATGGACAGGTCTTGTGGTATGATAGTAAATCACCATGAAACAAATCGAGCAGTGACTTCAATTGCAGTTGCTGCACTAGATGTGGTTTCTGTGTTGCATCACATTGCCTGATGCTTGGTATACAGCTATTGATTTGACAAATACTGTTTTTTCCATATCTATCCTCAAGGACCATCAGAAACAATTTGCTGGGCAAGGCCAGCAATAGACCTTCACTGTAATAACTCGGGATTATATTAACTCTCCAGCCTTGTGTCGCAACTTAGTCTATAGGGATTTGCCACAACTCATGTGGTTCTTAAGGTTCCTGGGGTGAAGGACTATGAGAGGATGAGAAAATTAAGAGACAAAAGCTGAGGTCAGGCAGAGTACTTACTCTCTGGAGGAGAGGAAAGGAACTGCCCCCTCACTGTAGGGGTAGTTATTTATACATTTAGTAACACAATGTCACGTGGTACCCCTTTGCCTAGCAACCCATTGCTTGGATTGTCTAGAGCCTTGGTGTTTTTCTGGGCTGAAGCAGCTTCTTCACATGGCTTGCCCTGGGAGGGCCATGACCCAGCCTTGCAATTGAGATCAATTTCAAAATTCAACCGTTCCCTTTAGGGATTTTGATTGCCGTTTTCTCTCACAAAGTATCACACACACTGGTCTATTACATTGACTATGTAATGCTGATTGGCCCACATGAGCAAGAAGTAGGAGTCAGTATGGATTTGTTACTAAAGCATTTGAGAACCAGATGATGAGAAATAAATACAACTAAAATTCAATGTCCTTGTACCTCAATGAAATTTCTAGAAGTCCAGTGGTGTTGGCCATGTAAAGATATTCCTTCTAAGGTAAAACATAATTTTTGCATATGACTCTACATACAGTGAAAAAGAAGGCAACACACCTAATGGGCCTATTTGAATTTTGGACACAACATTCATTACTTGGGTGTTTTGTTCTGGCTCATTTACCAAGTAACTTAGACAGCTGCTAGTTTTGAGTGGGCTTTAGAACAAAAAAAAGGTTCTGAAACAGGTCCAGGATGCTATGGAGGCTGCTCTGCTACTGGGGCCTTGTGATTCAGCAGAGCTAATGGTAATTGAAGTGTCCTCGTCAGGTAGACATGCTGTTTGGGGTCTCTGGTCAGCTCCACAGGTGAATCACAGTGGAGGCCTTTAGGATATTGGAGCAAGACTCTGCTACAGTATGCAAACAACAACTCTCCCTTTGAAAAACAGTTCTTGGTTTGCTAGTGGGCCTTAGTGGACAGTGAGCACTTGCCATGGGACACCATGTGACCTGAGTCGCCTGTCATGACCTGGACACTATCTGATCCTCTGCTTTATAAGCTTTACATCCACTGACTTATAATTTTACCCAGCAACAGTCTACCATTAAATGGAAATGGTATATATGTGATAGAGCCAGAGTAGGCCAAGAAGGTATAATTAACTTACAGAAGTTCCCCAGCTGGTCTTGGCTCCTACTTCTGCTATACTGCCTTCTGCTTTCCAGCACGCACCTGCGGCTGCATGGGGTATACCATACGATCAGCCATCAGAGGAAGAGGAGGTCAAGGCCTCATTTATGGGTGGTTCTGCACATTACGTGGGTGCTACCTGCCAGGTGACAGTAGGACCACTACAACCCCCTTCCAAGACATCCCTTCAAGGTAGCAGTGAAGGGAAAACTTCACAGGGGGAAGAACTTTAGGCAGTGAACCCGGTAGTACATTTCACTGGGAAGGAGAAATGGCAAGATGTAAGACTGTATACTGATTCATGGGGCTGTAGCCATTGGTCTGGCCAGATGGTCAGGAACTTGGAAGGACCCTAACTATTTGAGTCCCAAAGATATTTGAGAATGAGGTACATGGCTAGTCCTCTCCATATATATGGGCAAAGCATAGGAAAGCAATGTTTTCCATGTTAACACTTACCAAAAAGTGACAGTAGCAGAAGAGGACTTTAACAATCGAACAGATAAAATGGCCCATTCCTTAGACAGTGGTAAACCTTCTTCAGTCATTCCTGTTATTGCTCAAAGGGCTCATAAACAGAATGGGTATGGTGGCAGGAGTGGAGCTTATGCATGACAACAACACAGTCTCACTCTACATGGTAGATCTGGCTACAGTCACTGTGAATGCCCAGTATGCCAGAAGCAGATACCAACACTGAGTCCCTGATATGGTACCATTCCATGGGGTGATCAGTCTGCAACCTGATGGCAGGTTGATTGTATTGGATCACTTCCATCATGGAAAGGGCTGTGCTTCACAGGCATGGACACTTATTCTGGGTATAGATTTGCCTTCCTTGCATATAATGCAATTTGACCTTTTCAAACCTCCAGGGAAACAAACTAAAAAGGGAATTACAATGCTTTCAGGTGAGACTGACCCACACTATCAAGGGAAATTGGACTATTACTCCATTAATGGAAGAAATGAAGAATATACTAGAAGTATAGGAGATCCCTTAGGGTTCCTCCTAGTATAACTATGCCCTGTTATGAAAATCAATGAGAAACTACAGCAATACTATCCAGGCAGAATGGCAAGGGATATAGAAACTTCAGGAATGAAGGTATGGTTCACTGCATCAGGGAATGAACCAAAACCTGCTGAGGTGCTCACTGAAGGCCAAGGGAATGGGTAGTAGAAAAAGGTAGCTCTTTTTAAAAATTTTATTTTAAAGGGATAAGAAAACAAAACAATAAAAAAGAAAACTGTAAACCTGATGTAGGAATTTGAAACAAGCTGATAGGAAATTAACAAGTCATTATATTACACATAGTTATCTTCAAAATAATTGCTCAGATTACAAGATATAGGCGTAAAAAGTATACCAAGCAATAGAAACAATCACTGTTTCTTTTGCCAAACGAATAGGATCAATAGTACAATTGTCTTAACATCTCTCTCTCTCTCTCTCTCTCTCTCTCTCTCTCTATATATATATATATATATATATATATATATATATATATAAATATATTCCCTTTCTTCTTCTTTTCTCTTTTTCCCCACCCCAGTTGTTGTTTCTTTTTTAACAGTTTCATTCTTTTTCACAATGTCTATGGCACCTTTTGGCCTTATTTAATTTTTCAGTTTCTTACAAGAGGAAGAAAACGTTATGCTTACACATGTGAGACTGATTTATTTCACTTATGAGTATCTTCTCTAGGTGCATCCATTTACCTATAAAAACCTCAAGTTTATCCTTCTTTATAATTGAATAATATTCTGTTGTATAAAAATGCCACCTTTTTAAATGCATTCTTCAGTTATTGGGCATTAGGGTTGTTTCCAAGATTTAGCTTTTACAAATTGTGCTGCTATAACATAGGTACACATATATCGCTGTGGTATGATGTTTTATTTTTTTATGGGAAAATATCCAGAAGGGGAATATCTCGGTCAAATGGGACCTCTAATCCTAGTTTGCTGCGAAATCTCCACATTGATTTCCACCCTCCTCCCACCAACAATGGAAAAGGGTTACTTTATCCCCACAAGCCTACCAGAATTTATTATTGGTTATTTTCTTAATGATAGCCATTATTTCTGAAGTGAGATGAAATCTCAGTGTGGTTTTAATTTGCATTTCTTGAATGACCAATGATGTTGAACATTTTTTTCACATTTTTTTTTTCCATTTGTATTTCTACATCTGAGAAGTATGTATTTATCTCAGATGCCCATTTTGGGGTTGGGTCTTTGAATTTCGGAGGCCTGACTTTTAAAAATTCTTTGTATGTTCTAGGTAGCAGTCCTTTGTGGGAAGGAAAATTGCTAAGATTTTTTCCCAATTCATGGGTTTCCTTTTCACCGTGTTGGAGATTTCTTTTTAATAAATGAGATTCTACTTGATTCTAGGACATATTCCCTGTTCAGTGTGACGTTTGTTCATGAACTTGCTGCCGACCTCTATGTCTTCAAGATTTCTACCTAACTTGTCTTCCAGCAGATTTAGTGTTTCTGTTTTAATATTTAGATCATTGATCCATTTTGACTTTAGTTTAGTGAGCGATGATAAGCATGGGTCTAGTTTTAGTTTTTGGCATATGGAAAACCAGCTTTCCCAACATGATTTATTAAAGAGGTTATTGTTCTTCCAGTGAAATTGTTTGGCACTTTTGTGGAAGACAAGGTGGCTGTATGTGTTTGTATCTTCTAATTTATTCTATTGATCTTGAGGTCTATCTATCTATCTATCTATCTAGACTTATTTTTGATATATCATCTTTCTGCTGCTGGTTCTTTACCTGTCCCCTTGTTTAATTGTTTGCCATGGTTGGTTTTTGTTTGTTCAGTTGGTGTTCTTGAAATCAGTCATTTTCATGCATTTATTTCTTTATTCAGTTGCTATCATTTCAGAAATTTCAGCTGTGTAATTTACACTTTCTGTCATGTCAGTGTCTTCTGAACTTGTCCAGAATGGACTGGAGGTTTGTGACTGCATTTCACTCCTTTGTTTTATTATTATCCTATATTCCTTCAAGGCAGCTGAATGCAAAGTTTTAGTTTCTTTTTGAGTTGACATTGGCTGCCCATAATGGAGAAGTGTATTGGCTGAGTGGGTGTCAGGTCGATTTTTTTCAGGCCCTGCACTGCCCACGGAGGCTCCCTGTCTGGGTAGAGTGCTCTCCAACTTTTTAGGGTCAAGGAGCAGGTCCCTACCAGTCTCTGCATGGCACTTGAATGTTCTCCAGCTGGCACCAAGCTCTATGCTGGCACTGAGGCTCCCCAGCTGGGTGGAGTTCACTGGGTGGAACTGTAATAGGCCCTGCATGGTGTTCTTACACTCCTTGTGTGATAGGGAGTGGGTCCCTACCAGACTGAAAATGTAACTCCAAATATCAGCCGCAATACTATGACCTAAATAAAAATTATAATAGTTGCTTCTAATATTCTTTCAATGCAATAAAATTTTTATAGACTTACTGATTCTTAACTATTATTAAAGCTATGCTATAATGTTCAAGTTATGAAATGTTAAGGGTAAGCATCACCTAAAAAAAACTTTCCTTTTATTCTGGACAGGGATATAGGGCTTTCCAATTTTATGGAGGATAACTGTGTTAAGCATAATTATGAACTTTCCTTCATATCTGTATAGTTTAAATGTGTCCAGTTGTCAAGCTGACAAACTGGATTGTGAAACTTGATTGAATTGGTCAACTCAGGTAAATAATGTCCAACTAAACTGGCTCAGTATAATTCTGGGTATGGAAACCCTCCATAGAAAGGATTAATGCCAGAATGTTATAAAAGGGAAACAAAGAAGGAAGAATTGTTTCTGTCCTATTTGGAGGTGCTCTAGTTTTCACTTTCACCTTGAGTATCATCTCCTCATTTCCAGTGCAGACTTCAATCTTCTCATACAGACCCATATGCTTCCTGATAAGGACTCATATGGGATACTACACAGTGCTCCAGACCTTCCTCTGGATCCTTCAGATCCCTGGTACATAGACAGAACTTTTTCATTCTTCTTCACCCGGCTCTGTGGTTTGCCATCATAAGTCAATCTGTAAACTCTTATATATTTGTGTAACTTGTATTATATCTGTCTCTCTAGTAAACATTGAATAACACACTTATCTATGAGAGTTGAAATAATGAATTCAATAAATCAACTACTTTTTTGTTATTTTCTTAATCATTGCATCTTCACATTTTGCATTTATAGCATTATGGTTAAAACACTGAAAATTGAAAGAAATTCATCAGAAATTTTAAATTATTAAGTGGAAATATTCTTCAAAATAAGACATAGAATGACATTTGCTTACATTTATTATTAAATCCTTGAACAGAAACAATCATCATCTAAAGATATACTGCAGATCAGAATTCAGTATTTTTGGGCCAACACTAGTAGAATCAACTATCAGATAATAAGCATGTATTATATTATAGAAAACATAACTATAATACAATAGACTCATAATACTAGCATTGAATCCATCCTATTTGCAAATATTCCAAATCACATAGTCAGAAATGTTCTCTGTCATCCTCACCTTCACGAAATAATTTGACCATCACCGAGGAGTGAAATGTTCATATCTACATCAATTACAGGTGTTACCATTTTGCTCAGTTGTGGTAATTTCCCCCATCCAGCTAAAAAAAATTCTGCAAAACAATGTGATTCAATATACTCTCTTATTCTATTTACCTATAAGGTTGAAATAATGAATCCAATAAATCATCTTTATGACACTGGTGTTTGCTGCATGATGCAATTGATGGAACAGCAGGGCTTATAGCCAGATGCAGGATATGCTTTGTATATATTGCCATATGGATTTACAGAATAAGGAAAAATGTTTCAAAAGTCACTGGGGAAATGTTCTTTTCATGTAATTCTAACAAATTTGCATTAACTAAAATAATAAAATTATTCCTATTTTCCAATTTCTCTTATAATTTCAGCAAAAATAAAAACTTTTGTCAACAATGATAAACACCACAGAAATTTATTGGAAAAGTTTATAGGAGACAAAGTGTAGTAATAAAGCAGTCATGTTCTAAGTAACAAACTTTTAATACATTGTTTTAATTTTAAGAGTTTATTTTTGCCAAAATATCATGTACATACTAATTATACATACATAATATGTACATAATTCTCTAAAGAAAAATTGCAGTTTTCATTATGTTTCAAGAGTTTTACATATTACAAGTAGTCTAATTTTCAAAAGAATTTAATTGGTTACATATAACTGTATTTCCCAGTTTGAAACAAGTTTTCTCTTCCCCAAAATGTTTTTATTGATTTATTTACTCAACTAAAGCTTTATTTTGGCATTAAGCTTCGTTCAGCTAAAGGAACAGGAGAACAAATAGTTGATTGCACCTCTGTCTTTTGAATAGTCAAGAAAAACAACTTATGGAAGATAAAATAAGCAACTACTAAGAAATGGAGTGGAGGAGGGAGGAGAAAGGAAAGTAAAACAAATTGAGATGTGTTAGGTTCACATACCAACTCCCTCTGATGAATGTAATCATTATGTACAGACATCATGTACTAATAAAAATAAATATAAAAATCAGAAAAAAAATTTAATGTGTACATCTGTATATATCAAGGCATTAAATGAGTATAACAAGTCTGCAGGATTCAGTGTCAATATGTCAAAATAAGAAATTACTCCTATATATACAAAAAAAAAAAAGAAAAATACTCCAGGAGAATAAAATAAAGCACTCTTATTTAAAAGACATAAAAGGCCCAAAACAGAAATGCATAAATTTCTCATATATTTGTAAGTGATCAGACATAAAAATTACAAGATATTTGTGATAATAACCTAAGTGAATTGAATGGATATAACATTTGTATGACTAACAAGATTAGAGGATTAAAATGTCACAGATTGATTTATTTAATAACCGTAAAAATATCAACATGTTTGTTATGAATATTAATGGAAATTTAAAAAAATGTAAAGCAAAGATAATTGTGAGGAATGGAGCTAACAGTCTCCCTGTATCAGTAGATGCGTGTATGCTTGTGTGTATGTTTTGCGTGGTGTGTACTTTTGCCCCACATTGTGCTACATTTTTATTAGGAGACAGGATCTTTCTAAACTGCCATGTTTCACAGGCTGCGATTATATATATAGATTTAAAGTAGAGATAAATATGGTAAGAGTGTTGACTCAAGCACAAGAAAGTAGATTACCCTAACCAAAACTGTAAACACTATGAATTGTTTAGTACATAAAAAGAATATTACTTAAAGTAGAATTTTGAAAGGGAATAAATTCATGTTTTTTAAACAAACATGAAACGCTAAAATGCCAAACTAAACTTACACAAATCTGAGCTCTATCAAAATTTAAATTTTGTTGTTAATGACAAGTAGACAGGTCAACCTTGTCTCACAAAAGGCTGCATAAGTCTTACATGACTACAGTATTTGGTTTGAAATAATAGATGTAGTCAGGATTACTAAGGGAAAAAGATTTAATACTGGACATGTAATTTGTTTCTTTTTTTTTTTCTTTTTTATTATTCTGAAAATCAAACTCATGACCCCAAGCTTGCCAGGCAAGCAATGTGCCACCACATCCTTGGCCCAGGACACATAATTTATAGAATTATTTTATAGTAGTCAACCAAAGGGTCAAGTGCAAAGAGTAAAGGAGGTCCGTCCAAACATAAGAGGCCCAAAAATATCCAGCTGAGGGCATAGATTCCAGGACAAGTTCCTGAAGGAATCCGGCTGAAGAACTAGCGCCTAAGACAATGTCCTCCATGAGTCCAGTTGGAGGTCTAGAGCCTGCAAAAATGTCTCGTGCAAATTTGTTTCAAGGGTCTGTGCTAGGAAGGCCCAAAGATCAGAGACGGCAACTAGAAACTCTGTACCAGTGGGGAGAAGGATCTTTGCCAGGCTGAGAGATCTGAATCAGAGCTCCTCCAGAGAGATCTGCAGCCATCTTTAGCACAGTGAGGACCAAGCCTCCTTGACTGAAGAGAACAGCTGAGTTCATATCATGAAAAGCAGTGTGACAACTTCTCTAGGAGACTCAACAGCACACCATCTTCCCCTCCAGTTCGCTTTTTATGCTGTAAGCAATGATCCTCAGGTGGGCCCTCCACATCCAGCATCATGTTGATTTGGTTCAGTTGGATGTTACAAGTTGATCATTAGTTCAACCACCACGATAGATAAGACTTCAAATGAAGTTTTTCAGACAAAAGTTGCTCCACAAAGGTCGTTTTGGGGATACCTCCAGTGTATATCATTAATTGTTATTACTTATATTAGTTATATGTAATTCTTAAGGTCATTTTCTTCAAATCATTCCATAGATAAGTATCCCTTTTCTAGCAGACATTACCAGTTCATTTATCCAGAAGTACAATTGTCATGTGAAAAGGGAAACATGAAAAGTTACATTTTTTCTTTGTTTGTATTTATATTTATTTATTTTATTAGTTGTGGCTTCCTACTAATCAAGAGAGAAATGAATGATGAATCTGTGGATCACAGGTCAACAGTTACAAATTTTTCTTCTTGTTTGTGTTAGAAAAAAGAATATTGGTCAACATTTGGAGGATAAGGGCTTTAAGATGCATCAAGTTACCAGGAAGTGAGACAAGGGAATTGATTGAGGTTCCAGTGATATTTTAATATCATTGATGCTTTGTTGTTTCACTCAGTGGATAAATACTCATAGAACTGTGCATGTAAAATTTGTGTACTGTGCCTGTGTGCATTTCATACTGGGAAAAAACCAAGGGCTATGCAAAGCCTGTAACGTGGAACAATGTCCCTGGCTCTTTTTATTGTATTTGGAGAGACAATCACAACTTGTGATTCTCTGGTCTTTAAGGTTCAGAGTAGCTGGAATTATAGCATCACCATGTTCGTGAATGAAAATGGTTACTTTAAAAATCTCTACAAGCTTATTTTAAAAAATGATTCAAAAAATAAGTAACTGATGATGAAAAGCTATTAATAAAACATTGTTTCTGCATTCTGTTTGCCAAATGTTAATGTGATAAATGCTGTGCAAAACAAAAAAGTTTGTCATTAACAAAAAAGTTAATTATTCTGTTAAACACTCCAGTTCTGTTTGTAATTTATTATGATTTTCATTGTAGAATTAACCTGCTATGCTAATTTTGCATAGATAATAATCTGATCAACTATAAAATTCTATAATGCAATGTTTCTGCCAGCCCTTTAAAAGATTAGATTTAATCACTTTCCAATTATATCTGAAAGATATAAAATGAATGCTAGGTAATTTTAAGCTTTAAATTGATACCAAGTTTATGAGTCCATTTTTTATTAAGCACCTGAGAGCAGATACTTTAAAAGAAGTTGATTTAACAGATACATTTAGAGGTTAAACATCTAAACACAGGCGTTCAACTTCTTGCATGGGCCCCCATGACTATATCATCCGTGGTGGAGGGCACCAAGGGACAGCAGTGATTGTGAGAAGAGATCAGGGCCAGAAAGAAGGCAGAGTTGGGATGGGCAGAATGAGCTCCTACTAAGACAAAGCTCAACAGACAAAGCTTGCTCACCTTCCCACATTGCAAACCAGAGGATCAACATTCCAACACCTGAACTCTCGAAACTAATACAAACCACAGTGCCAAAGAAAGCTGTGTAACCTACCTTTCACTACAATTGTGATTCAACAGAATACTTAACATCATTTATAATTCTTAAACTATTTTCAATGTAGAGATTCCTATAAGGTACTTAATTTCACTTACCAAGTGGCATAAAAATTATTGTAAATCAATATGTACAAATGATTAAAATTGAGCAGTTAATTAAATTCACATAAAAATAACAATTTTCTTAGAAAATTTTCAAGTTCCATTACCTTGAGGTAATATTTATTCAAATATAAAAAATATTATAAATGGGTAAAAAACTTCTATAATTCTGAATATAAGATATTTAAATTTTATGCTTAATTCTAATGAAACATCTTCATGACAAAATAAATACAAAGAGTGATAGCATTTTTTGAAAATAATTTTATCAAATATATATTGTAGTAATTGGAAAACTAGAAGCCTTTGAACAAATATAGTAATTATGAATGTATTAAAAGTTTTAAAAATGAACAACTAGAGGCACTTCAATATATGGTTTTCTCTTAGTGTCCATGTCAGGTTCTTTCCCTTATCTTCTTACAAAATTCTGCAGATGCTCAAATTACTTATATTAAATAACATAGTATTTGTAAATAATCCTTGTACATCCTCCCGTGTACATTAAATCATTCTAGATTACTTGTAATGCCTAATACAATTAACTGCTATGTAACGAATCACAATATTGTGCTCTTTTGATCAGAAGACAAGAAGAAGAGCCTGCACATGTTAAGTTATGGACATGGTTTTCCCCCAGATATTTTCTATCAACTAATGGCTGAGTCTACTGAAGTGAAACCATTGGAGAAGAAAGTTTACCTCTATTTACCACTCACTGTGACCCTTGTGGTCTGAGGTTTCCACGTCTATAACCTCATGGATGGAAGGAACAGATTCACTCTATGATTTTTCACTGTGTGGAGAAAGTGGGACAGTTTATTGGTGCCTATTGGAATGAATATTTCCAGATGGGGGAATGAGGTACAGATATTCATGTATGTCACAGAATTATGGGGACACTTCCTAATTCAGGTCCTAAAATTTTAGAAGTCATCATATTCCATGTATTTGATACTTGTGCTTAATAACAAACCTGAAGACATTTTAGCTTATACTTCTGTTCAAACTTGAGAAGGTAAAACAAATATATGACTTTTAAAAAAATCAATATTAATAATAAAGTAACATACAAATAATGCATAAAAACTTCAAAAACTGATGAAAATTTCTTAAAGAATTTAATTTTAATCCTTTCCTTCTTTCCATTAAATGGTGGTATAGCTAGTGAATGATCATTTCCAGAGAAAATCTTACTGCTAAAGCAACATAACCAGAGTTAATATATCTAAGTAAATCTATCTCTAGTATAGTAATGTTGAACTCTACCTTCATTATTTCAATCCTTACTAACATGTTATCAGTGAAAGAATAGATTTCTTTAATAAATAAATAGCAGTGTAAGACAATTATTTAAAAATAATTTCAATATCTTGCACAGAACAACTCAAAACTTACTGAAGACCCAAGCTACTATTTTTATTAAAACCTTCATTGGGATAACTATAAAATTTCTTATATCCATTCAACTACATTTTATTAGTACATATTTGTGGTACACAATGATTATATGCATTGTGGGTAAATGGTACATTTCTAAGACACATCTCAAATTTTGATTTTGTATCTCCTTTCACTCATCTCTACATCTATTGTTCTTAAACAGGCAGATCCAACATTTTCAAAATGATCATATTTCTGAAACTGAGGTATGCATTTAATTCAGTCACAATCATAATATTAGCAATATTTCAAACATAAATAGAAAGATGATCTTTAAATTCATATGAAATGAGAAGAAACCCAGAATAGCAAATGCAATCCTGGGCAATAAGAGCAAAGTGGGAGGTATCACAATTCCAGATTTCAAATTGTATTACAAAGGCACAAAGAAAAAAAATACCTTGATACTGTCACAGAAACAGCCTCTTCATCAAACTGTGCTGTGAAAATCAGCTATCACATGCAGAATGCTCAAATTTTTTTTTATTTAAGGAGAAAAAAACAGTAAAAGGTAGAAATATTACAGAATTTCAAAAAAAGGATAAACAGTAAGAGATCACTCGTTGATAAATTACACATTGTCCCTTTAGAAAAGTTGTTCAAGCTACAAAATTACAGCATACAAAGTAGACATTCAAGCAGTGAGACTGCAAAGAGATCTGTTAAACAATCCAACAAGAATTTAAAAGTATGGTTATCAATCCTATACACTTAAATATTCATGCAGTTATATCTTTTATAGCACTTCTTATTTCCTCTCTTTTTTACAATAGCAATTATGCATATTATTAAAAAAATTATTTGAAGAGAAAAAAATCAAAATAAAAAGGATAGCATCAATACAGAATTCTAAATAAAAAAAGAAAAAAGAAAAAAAAATTAAGATATCATTAGTTGATAAATTACATATTGTCATCTCAGATATAGTTGTTCAAGTTAGAAAATTAATGGATACATAGTAAACATTCAAAATGTGAGACTGCAAACAGTTCTGCTCAAAGATCAAACAAACCTTCAGCAATATGGTCATGTATTTTACACACTCCAGCATACATGCAGTTATATCCCTTAGAGCCCTTTCTTTTCTTCTCTTTTTTGTAATAGCAATTACACATTTTGGTTTTATTACTCTTATAGTTCTTACCACTTTTTACACTAGAGACACAATGTGATATTTCTAAATATGATTCTTATTTATTTCACTAATGAGGGTAGTGTCAAGTTGTTTCCATTTACCTATGAAGGCCTCAATATCATCCTATTTTATAGCTGAGTAATATTCCATTGTATAAAAATGCCACATCTTTTTCATCCACTCTGTAGTTGATGGGCATGTTAGTTGTATCCAAGATTTGTGCTGCTATGAACCTGGGTGCACATATAACACTGGGATAGGAACTTTTCAGTTCTTCTGGGAAAATACCCAGGAAGGGAATACCTGGATTGAATGGAGCTTCCAATCTTAGTCTTCTGAGAGTTCTCCATATGGATTTCCGTAGTGGTTACACAAGTCTACATTCCCACCAACACTGGAGCACTGTTCCTTTTTCCCCACAGCTTCAATAACATTTGTTATCAGTTGATTTCTTGATGGCAGCTATTCTTTCTGGAGTGAGGTGAGGTGAAATCTCAATGTTGTTTTAATTTGCATTTCTCAAATGACCAGTGATGGTGAGTATTCCTTCATGTATTTATTTGCAGTTTATATATCTTTCTCTGAGAACTGTGTGTTCCTCTCAGATGCCCATTTTTGGAGAGGGTCATTGAATTTGGGGAGCTTGATGTTTTTCAATTCTTTATATGTTCTGGATATAAGTCCTTTGTCTGAGGGGTTGCTGGCTAAAATTCTTTCCCACTCTGTGAGTTTTCTTTTCACTCTGTTGGTGATTTCCTGTAAAGTGCAGAAACTTTTCAATATGATACTGTCATTTGTAATAATGTTGGCTCTTGGTTTGTCATAGATGGCCTTTATAAAGTTGACATAGACACCACATATTCCAAGATTCTGAAGGGTTTTTATCATGAATGTGAAAGCTTTTTGTTCATCTATTGAGATGACCATGTGTTTTTTGTTTAAGTTTGCATTTTGTTCATAAATTCTCTGCCTACCCCTATGTCTCCAAGATTTCTACCTACTTTGTCTTCCAGTAGATTTAGTGTTTCTGTTTTAATATTTAGGTCATTGATCCATTTATACTTTAGTTTTGTGCATGGTGATAGGCATGGATCTAGTTTCAGTCTTTGGCATGTGGAGAGCCATTTTTTCCAACACCATTTACTAAACAGGCTGTCCTTCTTCCAGTGGACATATTTAGTCCCCTTGTCAAATATCAGGTGGCTGAGTGTCTTTGTAGTTGTTCTTGCATCTTCTAACCAGTTCCATTGATCCTCAGGTCTATTTCTTTGCCAGTACCATGCTGATTTTATCACTGTGGCTTTGTAGTATAGATTCAAGTCAGGAATTGAGATGCCTCCTGCCTTGCTTTTGTTGCCCAGAATTCCCTTTGCTATTCTAGGTTTCTTCTGTTTGCAGATGAATTTTAAGAGTGTTTCATCTAGATCTGTGAGGTGTGTCAATGGTATCTTCATTGGGATTGCATTAAATCTGTAAAACAGTTTTGGGAGTATGGCCATTTTCACAATGTTGGTACTTCCTAGGCAAGAGCAAGGAATATCCTTCCATTTTCTAATATCTTCTTGAATCTCCTTTTTTAGAGTAGTATAATTTTCAGCATATCTGTCTTTTACATTTTTAGTTAGGTTGATTCCTAAGTATTTCGTATTTTTAGATGTTTTTGTAAAGGGTGATATTTCCATAATTTGTCTCTCAGTGAGTTTTTTGTTTGTACAGGAGTGATACTAATTTTTGAGAGTTGACTTTGTATCCAGCTACACTGCTGAACTTGTTTATTACCTCTCATAGTCTTTTAATGGAGCATTTGAGGCCTTCTATATAGAGTATTATGTCATCCACAAGCAGGGATAATTTAACTTCTTCCTTACCTATCTTTACTCCTTTTATTTCTCTCTCTTGTCTGATTGCCCTGGCTAGTGTTTCCAGAACTATATTGAAAAGGAGTGATGATAATGGATATCCTTGTCTTGTTCCTGATTTTAAAGAGAAAGCTTTCAGTTTTTGTCCATTTATAATAATGTTGGCTCTTGGTTTGTCATAGATGGCCTTTATAAAGTTGACGTAGACACCACATATTCCAAGATTCTGAAGGGTTTTAATCATGAATGTGTGTTGTACATTGTCAAAAGCTTTTTGTTCATCTATTGAGATGACCATGTGTTTTTTGTTTTTGGCTCTGTTGATGTGGTGTATTACATTTATTGATTTGCGAATGTTAAACCATCCCTGCATTCCTAGTATGAACCCCACTTGGTTATGATGCATAATCTTCTTGATGATTTGCTGCATTCTATTTGTCAGTATTTTACTGAGACTCTTTGCATCAGTGTTCATTAGTGAGACTGGTCTATAGTTCTCCTTTTTGTTTGGATATTTCTCTGGTTTTCATATCAGAGTAATACTTGCCTCAGGAATGATTTAGGGAGGGTTGCTTTCTTCTCAGTTTCATTGAAGAGTTTAAGGAGTATTGGCATCAAATCTTCTCTAAATTTCTTGTAGAATTCAGCTCTGAATCCATCAAGACCTGGGCTTTTCTTTGTTCGTGAGTTTTTAATTACATTTTCAATTTCAAAAGCTTATATTGGGTTGTTCAAAATTGTTATATATTCTTGGTTGGGCTTTGGTATTTCATATGTTTCTAGAAATCTGTCCATTTCCTCTGTGTTTTCCACTCTGTGTGAGTAGAGATTGCCAAAGTAGGTATTCATGATCTTTTGACTTTCCATGGGATCTGTAGTAATTTGTTCCTTTTCAGTTCTTATTGTGAGTATTTGGGTTTTTTCTTTCTTTCTAGCTAGTAAGGTTAGCTAGGGGTTTGTCAATTTTGTTTATTCTCTCAAAAAACCAGCTTTTTGATTCATTAATTCTTTGTATTTTTTTTTTTAGTTTCAATTGCATTGATTTCTGCTCTAATCTTTACAATTTCCTCTCTTTTACGAGCTTTGGGTTTAGCTTGCTCTTCTTTTTCTAGAAGCTTGAGATTGACCATTAGGTTGT